>SMLS01073980.1:0-17601 GCA_004785975.1 Popillia japonica
ATTCGACTAACAATATAACATTTCTAACAGTTTTAGTTTTAAGACGAATGACTATCAGCAGATTGTTATTCATATATATGAAAAATACCTTTTTAACCTTTACCTTTACCTTTTTAACACTATCTAACATCTGCCTGTATGCGTGAATGAAGTGATTTTACTACTGCTCTTTAGTGTTCTACACAAGAAGCACGCCTTTTTTTCATAAACATTTTCAGAAAGGGTTTATTTGCTTGTCTAGGTATATTATAAATTTCGAAATATCACTCAAAAGATCTTAATATAAGTTTATATTTTTTATCTTGTTCTATAAATGGTAGAATCAGTTCTTTTTCCAGTGGCTTTAGAAACATATCGTTTCTCTTGCTTGCGTTGCATTGCTGCAAATTATTACAGGTCGTTTTGTGGTTTGTCTGCTACAGGTAGACATTCCCCTATTTTGATCAATTATTACGACGCCGTCGTTTTTTTATTGGAAAACTTGGGTTTCTGACTCTTCATTATTGTTATGTGCACTGCTCAACGACAACACTGCGTTGTTCTCTTTAAGTATATGTGTCTTTGTTTCATTGTTAGGTTCCCACAGCAATGGAAAAAAGTTTCTCATATAATTCTACACCGGTACAAAGGTTTTCTGTTGCAAGATTTCTGAATCCATGTTTTTAGGCATTGAACTGTATACATCTCCAAATTTCGTTGCACTTTACCACCGAAAATTTTTCAACACAGCATTCCTACAGCTAAAAATTGCTAATATTTTTAAGAATAAATGTTAAAACACTGAACAATTCCAAAAATCCCAAACGTTTGCACATAGAAAATTAAAACAAGAATGAAGTTTTGGGTAAGCTCAACACACGAATGTAATACAAAACCGTTCGCTCATTTGCCATTTTGTAGGTATACAGTCGGTACAGATTGTAACCAACAATTCCATGACAATTCACCTATAAAACGAATTCGTAAATTAAGAAAAAACAATTCAGTTGATGGACCTCACTATACAGGTGTCCGCGATATACAAAGCAATCTTTTAAGGGATGATAGCTACAACGATTTAGAAACAAAAACATATAATACACCTTGGGTCTATCTGTAAGCGTTAACGAGAAAAAAAATTATTTCTAAAAAATCTTATTTGGTCAAACTGTACAAGAAAACTCATCCATATGGCTTCTTAAATAACCAAAAAACCATATCAAAAATTTAGAGTTGAAAATAACTGAAAACAACGATGAAAACGAATTATTTAATACTTTGAAATTGAAGCGTGGTGTCATTCCTCTTACCCCATACTGTACACGTTTGCCATAGAAGCAGCAGATGCAAATATCATATGTTAATACGATCTTGAACTAGATTCTACCATTGTATCGTACGAAGTCAATGGCCATACGTTTTAAAAATATCCGATCAATAGGAAAGAGGTACCTACATATCTTTGAGTTTTTTTTTTAATAATGTTATGATAATAAAATAGATGTTATGTTGAAGTTAGAGAAAAAGGGTGTGTTTAATAGCAGCTTTCCATCGGTAAATGAAAATTTAAGTTGTATATCTAATAATAGTGCAATTATGTTATGGCGCTTTAAGCTCTTTCGCAAAGGCTACTACAAAATTTAGTTCTTTTCTTTTATTTGTGATAAATTGCTGGTCCTAAGAAGACGTTTTTGAGTGACAGGAGAAAATGTATTACAGGAAAGGCTCGATGTGTTGCCCATTTGCAAGAACGCATGCCTGTAATCGTTGGGTACTAATCAGCTGGCGCTGTACAGTATGCGTCGAAGTTTGTGACATGAGAAATAATTTTTTTTCTCGTTTACGCTTACAGATAGACCCAAGGTGTATTATATGTTTTTGTTTCTAAATCGTTGTAGCTATCATCCCTTAAAAGCATGCTTTGTATATCGCGGACACCCTGTATATACAAAAACTTAAATTCAGTATCAACGTTGCAGCAACAATACTAATCGAACTTGAAACAAACTCTGTTTATACTTACGTTCATAAATATAAAATGTAATTTGTTAGTTTAATTATGCTATGAAATGTGCTGTATTAAAAGATTAGCTGCAAGGCGTCTCCAAAAACATGTTCCTGCTTACACTAAGGAAACGTTATATCTGGTTAACATAATATTCTAATAAACTTTCTCTGACACCGAGTCAACTGCGATAGTAAATTGTATGCAAAAAAGGTCATTACACGCGACGAATAGATATATGAAGTTCCGTCCGTTTACCGAATTATAAATGAAACTTTTTTCCTGTTTCCTTAAATCTTCAGCCGATGTCATTAAACTCGCCGTGACGTATCCTGTAACACATAATGAATTATGATCGTATTGATTCTTTTCAGGACAAATTTGCATAACAGAATAAGTGAGAAAATGTTAAAAATCAATTTCGACAGGGCATGGATAATAACCCTTATCGCATGGTACGGATTGTAGGTGACGTAATATTTTTCGTTTGGACGAGAAAACACGTATGTACATCCGGACACATACATAACTAAACTATTATTAGAAACGTGTAACAACCATTGCAAATGGAGCACATCTAATTTGCAATTTAAACTATTGAAGGGTTAAAATAAAGGTTTTATGTCACTACTGTTAACGTAAAATTCGTAATATATACTCTGCTGTTCTTTCTGGCCGGTATTTCAAATAAATTTTCCAAGTCAAGTTCTATAAAGGCGATTCATTCACCGTTTAGACGAACATTACGCAGCATTGACATTTTAAATATAATCCGTTATGTGTTTCATTAATAATTTATTACAGTGAAGTAGCTTGTTTTCGTTTCTTGTTAATTTGGAAGTTCTTTAAAGCTAAGTTGACTACGTGTAAGTCTGCAATCATGAAAATCGTTCGCCAAAGCTTTTATCCTTAGAATTTCCATCTTCAAACAGCATGTTGTGTAAATGAGCCTCAATTTTAAGAAAATCGGAAAAGGAGAAAAGCTTGAATAATGAATAATTTTGGGAAGTTAATACTAAAATCGTTTTGATATATTTGAAACGCATTTCCACATTAAGAAAATATAAATGATGTCTCTACCAAGCCATAGATGATGAGCCATGATGGTCGGTGGAGAATACAGTTAGCATTTGCTTTATGGTTCAAGTCTAAAAGAGAATTGTGAATGTGTCTAAATATGAATAAAACTACATTATTTTTATCAGTGTTCATCTGCTGTTATAAGATGAATTATTATTGTACTAGGTAAATGCGTTTGTTAAAGAAAAATTCCAATTTTAAATATTTAATTTGCCAATTAAAATAAACTTCAGCTTATACCACTGTAATAATAATAATAAATACTATATTATTTCTTTATTATTAGTTGGGGGATGCATAACAGTGAAGTGTTTCTCTGTCTTTTTCCTTTATAGTATCAATACATCTCTTTTTATTTGTTTATTATTGTCTAATTATTTATTGATAAAATATGTCGTATATCAAGTGTACCATATTAATTGATGAGAAATCAGATAAATTTATTAGATGCGATCTGTGCAATAGATTTATTCATGTTGTTTGCTGGGAGTTGTCCGACGATGAAGTAAAATGCTTCACTTTGAGACCTAATTCTAGGCGTAGAATTAAATTCATATGTTGTGAATGTCAGCAGAGTGTGAACCAAATTCCTAAATTGATAACACTTATAAATGATTTGCAGAATGAGATTAAGAATTAGAATAAGAGATTCTCTGAATTAAGGAGTTCTACTGGGGATGTAGCTACCTCTACTACTTCGGTTATGCCCTCGCATGAAGAAATATTTAGTGAGATGTTTGATGGAAATATGCTTTCCCACAATATTATCATATACCAGATAAGAAGGACTGGGAGAAACGTCCTCCAGTAAGAGCGGACTCGAACTGCTATACAGACGGCTCCAAAACGGAATATGTTTCAGCGAGCACACAACGGTCTCTCAAGCAAGAAGCAGAAAAATGGACCGAACTCGGTAAAAGCGTCGCTATCTTCTCAGACAGCCAGGCAACACTCAAAGCAATTAGCGCAGCCAGTGTTGACTCTAAACTGGTTTGGGACTGCGCCTGCGTAAACGCCTTAAATGAGGTGGGTTCACAACGGAAACTAACTTTGGCCTGAGTTCACAGGGACAGGGCGTGAAGTGAAATTAAGAGGCAGACGATCTGGCCAGACAAGGTTCGTCAAGGCAATTCGTCGGGTCTCACCCAACCTTCGGCACCACCAAATCACACATCAGAAAGTCCATCAACGAATGGATATACAACAAGTCAACGGAATGGTGGCAAAGATCACCAGGACAAAGACAGGCAAAAGAGTTCCTAAAAGAACAGAAGCCTGTATTCACTAGAGACCTACTGGCAAAGACAGGAAAACCATCAAGATGATAGTAGGTCTGTTGACAGCGTTGAGGGGGCAGATTTAGAGCAGGAACAATTTCTGAAGGATGATGCGACTATCCAAAGTATGCTTCAACATGTGGGTGTTCGGTGTGATCAAATAAAACCTACGCGACTAGAAAGATTTGATTCAAGTAAACAACAACGTTCGCGACCGATCCGCGTTCGTCTTTCCTCACCTGATGATGTGTTTAAAATATTCCGAAAATTTAAAACATAAAAAATGACGCGAGATTTGCTAATTTATTTGTCGCCTCCCATCCCACTCCTAAAGAAAGGGCGGCGTATAAGGATGTTAGGTCTCTACTGACTGAACGCACTTCTAAGGGTGAAACAAACTTAAAAATTAAGCATCGTAATGGTGTACCAACGATTATCAATGTTAAGTCCAATTCGGGAAACTGATTAAATCCAACAGATTTTCTTCTCCATATACGTTGTACTACCGAAACGTAAGAGGAATAATTCCAAAAACACATCTTTTTTATAACAATTTATTGAGTCTTTCTGTTGGCATACTTCTAATCACAAAGACCTGGTTGAATGATTCAGTATACGATAGTGAACTCTTTAGCAACACGTATAATGTTGTACGCAAAGGCAGGAATTTTACCACTGTTAATCGTTCCAGAGGCGGTGGTGTTTTAATAGCGTTTAAAAATTATCTTACTTACAGCATCGTTGATACTAACCACATTACCAATTTGGTTCCCCTTGTTGATTTATTACTCTGTAAATGTTTAGTTAGTGACTACTGATTTTACATTACTTTTATTTACTTAGCTCCGGATATATCATTAGATGATTTTGAAATATTCACATCTGCCCTTGAAATTGTTTTAGTTGGAAATTTTTTTATTTTAGCTGGGATTTTAACGTACCTAACTTGTTTTCGTTGGATCGTGTGCAATGCAGAAAAGGTGTTGTTTTTCGGAACTTTTTGGATGTACTCAACGTTAAGCAGCATAATGCTATACGGAAGTGTGATGGAAGGAAGCTAGATCTTGTAATGGCTAATTTTAATCTTCATCTTACGTTTCAACAATCGGAAACGCGGCTGCTACCTGAGGATCCTTATCATCCTAGCCTAGAAATTGATTTTTTTATGCATTCTAACAGTTTTGAAAAATTGCCGTCTGCCAATTTCCGGTATAATTAACTACACTGAAGTAGATAAAGCATTGGATGCTTTTTATGATTCTTTGTACGCAGTTTTAAATCAGTATGTACCTTCTAAATCTTATTCTAAGACCTTCTATCCGCCATGGTTTTACTAGATATTTTTCGTTGTCTCAAAAGTATAAACTTCTATCGTAGTAGATGGATTGAAACCAAAAACACTATTTATTGTAGTGAATTTAAACGTATCAGAGCAAAAATAAAACAACTAGTAAATGATAGTTACACTAACTATCTCAATACTATCCAGAATTCATTGAAAACTTCGCCTTCGAATCTCAGGCAATTTCTCAATGTGAAAAAAAGATCTACTCGGATACCGGGAAGGCTACAAGATGACAGTGGGAATGAGTACACTGACCCAAGTGATACTGTCAATTCTTTTGCCACTGTTTTTTCTTCTGCTTTTGCTGTATCGAGTGACACCCCTTGACTGATGGTGAATACAGCTCTTTGCTTACTTTAATTTGCCTTGGTACAAAAAAAAATTACATCTTGCTTGTTAAAAATAATGGATAACTTAATCTTACAAATTCGTCATTTTACCCCAGCACATGGGTAAGATGACACGTACAACTGGGGTAAATAGACGTAGGTACATTAATATAACAGGTCACATGTAAATTGTCCACAACCGGTATATGCTGTACATTGTTCATGCCACCACAATTCTCATATCGCACACTGAATCCACGTTTCATAAGGAGGATCTTCATACTTTTCATCGCAACCTTTACTCAACCTTTACATTAGAAGTCTCTTCTTTTAATGTGCTAACTTTATTCTTTACTTTAGAACCCTTCTTCAACAATCTTTCCTTTTTCTGTTTTGTTTTTCCTCCTGTTCACGTGCTCTATCTTCTGATTTCACAGTTGAGCTAGTGATTTCATTTTAAATAGTTTTTCTTTTATTTGCACCATATTTTCTCTTTCTTTCTGGAAAAGGTTTTATATCTTGTAGTGTTACGTATGTTGTTGTTGACACATTCGTCATCTTTCCCTCGTCATCTTGCCCCACATGAAATGCAAGACATAATCTTCAGTTGCAAGTTAAATAAATAATACTACTCAACTATTTTATTGTGTGGTATAAAGCTATTGATATACCCTCTTGGGGCCGTATGCCGTCAACGGCGGTAGATAAGTAAAATCAATTCATTGTTGCTGTTATTTAATAGTAGCTACAGACCGCTGTAAGAAGACATCTAGCACATTTTATGGAATACTTTCTGATCCAAGTAAAATAGATTCGTCATCTTACCCCATTCGTCATTTTACCCCGGTCTCGCCTACTGCTGTGGCCATATGTATTCACCACCATTCATTGATAATTTTTTGTGATAAAAAAATCTCCTACTTTTCTGCGAAGAGATTCATGTATGTACATGAGAAGTGACTAATATAGAAAAGTTTCGTTATTGCGTGTCCTTTTACAAGTGTTAAGCGTAACAAAATGCCTATAGAGTTCGTAGACGTTAGAATTATCACCGTGTTAGTGACTTTGACAGTAGTAGAATTGTTGTTTAGTCCAAAAGTTAGTTTTTCCTATCGCGAAATTAGCCGTCGTGTCGTGTTAATTATACTGCAATTACTGTAATGCGTATGTGGAGATAATCAGATAGAAAAACACGAAAAAGACCAACTGGTCAAACGAGAGCGTCAAGATGGGCAAAACAGACTAGCTTTACGTGATTGTTTTGCTATATCGCATTAAATCGCTGACCAATGGTTTGGAGAAGAAGGTAAACCTTTTTCTATGCGTACACTATATCGCCACATTCGAGCCTTTGGAGTTTTTTCATGCCGTTCACGATTACTGCTTCCTTTGACTGCCGACCACAGTCGTCAACGCTTGAACTAGTGCACAAAACGGCAGCATTGGGAAGCAAAATGTCATAATTTCGTCCTCAGCAACAAATCGCGATTCTGTCTCGGTATGCACGATGGCCGTAGAAGGATACGACGCCGGCGTGGAGACCGACGCGATATTGAGTTCGCTCTTGAGAGGCATGTACACAGGACTATTGGAGTAATAGTTTGGGAGCTATTGGTTATGGAAGCCTATCACCACTTCTGTTTATTCGAGGCAGTATGATAGTTGCGCGTTATGCTGATAATGTCCTACAAACCACTTTCCTACCTTATACAGATGGCTGTCCACATGTACTTTTTCAGCAAGACAATGTATGTCCCCAAATTGCTCGTCGAACTATAGACTTTTTTCCAAGAAGCAGGTGTTAATGTTTTGCCGTGCCCGGATTTAAATGTGTGGGATATCACGGGAAGGAAACCCACCATCCTCCACAAACTTTGGAGCAGTTAATCAATGAAGTTCAAGTTGCTTGGAACGGGCTGCCACAAGCAGCTATCGACCATCTGATTATATCGATGCTTAGACGTGTACAGGAGTGTACGCAGCTATCGGGTCGCACACATTATTAATTCGTTTTTCGTATTACATGTTACTAAAATTTCTTGAAAATGTTATCGTTTCACTTCTGATGTAAAGCTATCACATTGGCAAAAAATCAAGTTAAACAAATGATTCCTTCTGGATATAACACTTCTGAGTATATTTCAGAGATAATACCTTTCCAAATTGGTAAAATCATATTCTATCAAGTTCACACATATTCAATTATCAAGCGTATAAAAGGAGTAGTCCGAACTAACCTCATTTTTTAAACAATTTAATAAGAAAATAACACTTTCATAAGCCGTAAAAACCTAAACGAAAGTTACTATTACATTAAACCTTTGGTGCGTCATTTTTTAAAATATGTAGTCGGGGTATATTGTTCTGGCAGCCAGTCTATTGACTAAATGCTCGGTCATTAAGTATTAAATGGAATTTTACTGCTCCCTGAGAGAGGCAATTAAAACTTTGAAATCCGCTAAAAATTCTTTTTAGGAACATGATGAACATTCCCGAGAATTTTAACCTTTCTCATCTTATCAATATATTCATATTTAAACTAAAAATCCTAAGTTTTTAGAGATTGTAATTAAAAAACTAATCGACTAATAAACTGGTGCGACGACGTACTCTACATTCAAAGAAATACTGTAACAGTAAGATTTGCCTTTTATACGTCACTTACAAAACAAAAGAAACTATGCCGAATAAAAACTAATGCATAAAAGCTGACACAAGGCAATAGCGTATGCCTTAGGAGTTATACGAGTTCAAAGTGAAATTTAATTTTTTTTTAATATATCAACATTTTTTAAACACTAACTAATACTATATAAAAATTTAATAGACAGCTTATACATAGGTATTAAAAATTAATAATTACAGTAGTATGTTCAAAATGGCGATCACATGGCATTAATATATCATTAATTGCCCGATAATTTATTTGAACATGACCAAAAAAACTGCACGTTTTTCCAACATTTCTCTTAGCTTTGTTCCACACATGTTCCAGCTGTGACCCTTCTCTTTGACACCAGTTTTTTACAAGTTTAAGGGCAACATGCATCCTTTCAGAAGCCCTCGACGTCTAAGAAAGCAGTTAAGCAAGCATTTGACGGTGTAGGCTTTTTAGAAGCGATGACATAAGGCTAATTAGTGGCATGACTTTGCGAGTGGTTCTAGATCCTGTTGTAAAAGTACTGGGAGTATGCCGATCATAACAGCCGATTTAAATAGCTTAAACGATTCGATGAAGCACTATTTCAAAAACTAGGATTATTTTCGATGCCAGCTTCCAGCCTCCTGCGGAGTTATGAAGTCTAGAATGTGCTTCAGCACCTGCTCTTCAGCCGCAGCCTTATCATTATTAGACCTGTTAAAAGTCCTTATTTTAAAGGGTTTTTCATTTGCAATAACCTTTTGAATTCTGGAACATTCAAGAATTTCCCTAGTTTCTCACAGAAGTTTCACATTTCGCTTTCCTCAAAACGTAAGTCTACCTATTCAGGGGCGCTTTGTATTTGTTCCATGAGCCAATCTTTTTAGCTCTGTTGTAGAGCTTTCTGATGGCGGTCGTCGAATCAGAAAACTCCCTGCTTCATCATGGTGTATCTATTGTTCGCTTTGAGTTCTGTGAATCAACTCACTTCATAATGTTATTATAACAGACCGCGCCTTCGCTGTGAGGGGGCATTATAATAATTCTAGGGCAGAATTCAAGCTCCTGAACCAGTCCCTTTCTATAAGCGTCCCAGTTATATCTGACTTACCGCAAAAACAGCTTAGTGGCCAAAATTTAGAATTTCTTCAAAATACACGGGATTTAATTACCTACACCTGAAGCAACGACAAAAGCTCAATGAATACGAGTACATACGTCGTCGGTTGAGTAATATTAATAGCATTGGTCAATGTACACTTATTTCTATATGGGTACAATATTAAATTTATTATTTTTGTTCATTCTATAAACTGTATTGGTTAGTATTCATGTTATATTTAATAAGAAGAGAACATAAATTAATAATAGTCAACATTGTGCGTTTAATATTTTACTGCTTATGTGATTCTACTTAAGTATTTAATGTATTATTTCTTGTTCTATGTGGAAATTACCATAACTAACAATAACCATCACTGTATCAAAACACATTCTTTCGACATTCCAACATAATACTCGCCAAAATCGATCTTCCGCATGTCATTAATTTCAGTAATTTGTTGACAGAACTTAAAGATTACGTAATAAAGGGATCATGAAAAGTAGCCCTATATTAATTAGTATTTCATCATTTTACATATTGCAGTGTATATAGTCGCTTTTCTCAATGCTTACTTCTTCAAATGATGCGTTGATTATTAATACTATTCACCAAAATTTGAATAATGAGTACAAGATAAGGCTATAAATAAACAAAAATTTTTCATAACTACAGTAACAATACTCGATTTCATGGAAATAATGATTCTTATCAAGGATGCAATTACTAGAAAAAAATGTATATAAACTAGTACAGAATTAACATACCGGTCGTTTTGAGAAATAGGATAAATAAAGCCGTGAAGAGATAAGGCGTATGAAAATTCTCTAAGAAGTGGGGACGCGTATGAGTCTCTCAACGGTGTACTCTACAATATTGGTGGGGACGTAGCTCCCTTCACCTCCTCTCCGCCTTAAATATCCTATGACTCAAAACGACCGGTATACCGTACATATGTATGTACTCTTACGGAATTTAGTCTTCGAAAATTTTCACTCCGCGCGCATCGTCTGTCTCGGCAGACAGGGCGGCAGAATAAAAGAAAGCACTTAAGACTATAAGCTCATAAGCAATAAAAAAGGTTGCTTGCCACCGGTGCATTTAAATTTTGTGTATTAAACAGTATTTTGAAATGACATCTGCAAATTGAAGTAACTTATATATAATAACCTTTTATATATTTATATCGGTATATGTATACATTTTCAAGTCATAATTTCAATTCTCGTACCTGATCCAGACAATTGTCAGGGGTTTAAAATATTAATCCCCTAATAAATCTCCTACCTACAGAAACCGATGCCGACCGAAGACGTACTTGGTCAAACGGTGAGTAGTTTTGATAAGCACTGCGCTATAGACGACGACATTAATTCTGTCCGAAGGTGTACTTACATATGAAGGTATAATAGAACATTTACTATTGTTTTTATTATATACAGGTTAATCGATCAATCACGATCTGCCAACACGTCTAATAATATTAAAATCTAATTATAAACTACTGTCATGCAATAACACAACTGCACAGTTCAAAAGTTAGCAACAAGACACGTTACAGAGTAACTACGGCGCTCATCCGATGATATTATTAAACTCCAAATGGGAATCCAATGTTTCCCAACTCTTCAACAATTCTTCGAATACAACTGAAGAGGACGACAGTTCGGCCAAGCCAGGAAAGCAAAGCATGAACCGTCATAAAACGGCATGCACCAGATCATGAGGGATAAGGGAAAACCGAACAAACCTAATCATCTCAAACTATGAGTTGCTTCACATTGACGCCTTAAATGGCTGATTAAGCAAGTGCAAGACTTGGACTTGAAACTAAGGCATAGAAGACGCATGAAAATAAGAACGTGCTTCGAAAGAAGTTTCACCGAAAGGAACAAAGTGCAGAAGAGAAAACAGTAACAGAATGCTGCAAAGAAAGCTACGCGTGTTCTAAGTTACAGAACATCAGCATCAGGTTAAGTATTTTACACACTCAATGATGGGCGCCTAACTATTAAACAATTAGACACTACACAAAAGCAATTGAAGCCTGTCTGACAGTTAGTGAGCAAGGATGAGGAAGCCAGGACAAAGGTGGACCAGCACAAGCAGGAAAGGCAGAAGGTCACCCCTGCAATGGCTGGAACGAGCCAATGCAAACGGGGTAGTGAGTATACATCACCAAACGAAGCGCCACAGCTCAAGCAGAGGAAGACTAAACCCTCTACTACTACCTCTGCTGCAGCAGGCAAGGTTAAGCAAGCCACCAGGTATGCTACAGTTGCCAAAATTACGAAGGTTGGAATATTACCAGAGGAGTGGAGGTAGACCAGCACAACCAGGAAAAGCAGAAGGCCACCCCTGAAACGGCTAGAACGAGCCAAGGCAAACGGGGTAGTGAGCATATCTCACCAAACGAAGCGCCACAGCTCAAGGAGGGGAAGACTAAACTCTCTACTACCACCTCCGGTGCAGCAGGCAAGGTTAGGCAAGCCACCAGGTATGCTACAGCTGCCAAAATCACGAAGGCTGGAATATTACCAGAGGAGTACCATCTGGTGATGTTAGACGCCGACCTGTTGTCTTCGTTAGAGGAAGCTCGCGTGTAGGTAACGGTGGAGAGCAAGGTGAAGGGTCTGCAGTTCCTGGGCATACATTTCCGTCAGAGAATGGTGCTAGTAGACTGTGAGATCGAGCAAACGGTCAATTGGTTTGACCAAACAGTAAACTGTCTCCCTTCGCGGAAAGGACCAAACATGGTGACGATGAAAGGAAACGACCTTCTTAAACCCCACGTGATCACAGCATTCTTTCCTAAAAGCAAGCGCCAAGAAGCGGGTAAACTGCTCAAATTACTTGAGGCACAGAATCCTGAACTCCAGACAGACTGCTGGAGAGTAATGGAGCAACTGGACATCAGCGAGCAAACCTCGCCAGTTTCTCAGGGTACATTAGACGGCATCAATCTTGATGACGGCGTCATCAGATCCGACTCAGAAAGACGAAATACACCAACACCAAAGGAGTTTGTAGTGAAGTGGACGCACATAGCCCTCCATCCTCCATCCAGGCTGGTGCAAATTCACTTGTATCATGCGAGGGGAGCCTCAGCTGTAGATGCAAGAACATTCGCCAAGCGTAACCTGGAACTGGTATTGATACAGGAACCGTGGATCAATCGAGGACAGATTAAAGGTCTGTCGTGTAAAACTCACAAGTAATATAGGATCACAGGCAGAAACAGCCTACGCCGTATGTCCTAATTAGAAGTGACATTACACATGTGTGTGTTACAGAATGTATGACTCGGGCTCTGACAGCAGTCATGGTACACCTTGACATCGGGGGCAGTAACCGAGCCATTCTAATTGCCTCTGCGTACTTCACCGACGTCAGGACTACATCACTGCCGTCAGAAGTAAGAGAATTAGTGAGGTATTGCAACGGGAAAAACCTGCCGTTGATAGTGGGATGTGGATATCAACGCACACCACGTCATGTGTAGAAGCACCAATCAATGAAAGAGGTAAGTCCTTTTAGAGTTTTTACTAGCTTGTAATCTCCAAATCCTTAATGTGGACAGATAACCAAAGTTTGTAACGAGGGTAAGGGGTGAGGTACTACATTTTTTTAACATTTAGCACCTAGTCTAAGTACTTTAGTCAAAAACTGGAAGGTATCAAGTGAACCCTCTCTATCAGACTACAGGATAATAGAGTTCACTTTGAGAGATTAGACCACTCACAGCAGAAATCACAGAAAAACAAAGTGGGATGTCTAAAAAACTGGTTAAGAGACAACCTCAACCAGCTAAATACAAGCCGGGTCCGGGATGGTGACCTCGAAGAAACCTGATGGCAGGTATACGGAAGGGGAAACGGAGAGGGCTCCCCTGCTCCTTAAAACACACTTTCCATGTAGCAAAAAACAGATCTAGAAGTAACAATAGCAAATACCAGAAGGCCCAAACGGAAGGAGTGGGAACTTGCCAGAAGAATCTGTATGCAAAAGCGCAGGAAGTGGGAGAAGGGCAAAAGTCATCTTCATACCAAAAATGGGAAAGGAGGATGATCTTTTCTGTTGAAAGCAATCGAGAAAGCCATAGATCTGCATAATCCAGAAAACAGGATGAAAAATACAACTATCTGGACTTTCCCAAACATTTCGGATTGTGTGATGAAACGAGCACTGAAAGCAAGGGGAGTGAGTGAAGCAGTAACTCGATGGATAGGCGAGGTGCTCTTTGCGGGGACGGCGGAGACAACGATAGGCAAGCAGATTATCACAGTCAGAACCAGCCATGGACCACCTGAAGGCGGCATTTGTTCGCCTTTGATGTGGAGCCTGGTAGTGGATAAACTGCTTAACAGGCTCATTGCTTTCGGTGTTCATTGTATAGGTTATGCCGATGATATTGTGATCATAGAGAAAGGAGGGAATTCTCTGTGACCTGATACAAACAAGCCTTACAATCACTAGTGAATGATGTCGATCGATGGGGCTGAGCATCCACTCGGCAAAAACTACCTTTCACTACGAAGAGAAAACTTTCGTGCATGAGAGACATTCACCTGAATGCAACAGTGATCGAATGTAAAACAGAAGTCAAATACCTAGGAATAACGCTAGACCAAAAAATTTCTATGGAGCAAGCATATTCAATTGACCCTGAATAAGACCCGATGAGAGAGAGGTGATAGTTTTGTTCCAATAAGAATACGAAACTATCAGTAATAGTTGCAAACTATCAGGATTCTGCGCATTAGTAATTTTCCCGTTCCAACAAACCAACCTACAATCATACGGGGCGTTAACCTTGCTCCCATAGGTCACATAGGTAACAATCAAGAATGCTGTTGATAAGTTGCAAATATTGGCATGTATATGCATTGCTGACGCCATGAGAACATGTCCAATCGCTGCCTTGGAGGCCATTTTAGATATCACACCCGTACACATACTAGTAGAGGGAGTTACCGATAGGGCATTGTACCGATTGTCCACAGTGGGGCCTAGTGAGGCTGGGATCCCATCCTAGAGAGCTGGGTCATCTCTGTCTGGCTCTTCGCACTTTTCAGTCTACCGCAGAATGAAATGGTTAGGAAATATAGCTTTGAGAAGAACACTTCTCATGAGCTAAGCAACAAGGGGTGATGGGAAGGAGAAAGATACCTACATACCTAGTCTGTAAAGGCAACTACCATTCAACGGTATACGGGCGGTTGCAAACTGATAAGGGAACAGGTGCAGGAGTATTCGACCTAGAGCTGTTATCCGGATCCGAATGATTTTGGATCCGGATAATTCGCTATCCGGATGTCCGGATCTGAGTGCTAGCCGGATCCCCTATCCGAAACCCCGGATTCGAATCTGCTCTCCGAAAGCTCGGGTCCGGATCTGCTATCTGAAACCTCACATCCAAATGTGCTATTGAAATTCATTGAATTGGCATTCTTTATAATTTCTCGGACTTGTATCAATAAGATTATTTTGTTCGCGAGTTCTCGCTAACATTAAAAAAATAATAATGCAATATTTTGCTTTGTAAAAAATAAAACAAATCAATATTATTAATTAATATTATACGTAGCTAATAGATATACAATGTCTTAAGAAGTAAAATAACTACTTTATTGGTATGTTAAATAAATAAATAAAATAAAAAATCAGGGACAAAAGCTATTTGGTTTGAAGAGAAACACAAATATAAGGTTTTACTAATTAAATAAGAAATATGAAGTAACAATTATGAAACACAAATCACTTAATTTCAAACAAAAAAATGTTTGCAGTGGCGACCTTTCTGCTCAATCCAGGTTTTGGATAACGGATCCGGATTCGAGGTTTTCTGATAGTGAATCCGGATCCGAGGTTTCGGATAGTGGATCCGGATCTGAGGTTTTGGATAGCAAATGCGGATCCAAGAATTCTGATATCCGGATAGTTTTGGATCCGGATATCCAGATCTTAATTTTGTCGAATATCTGCAGCACTAATTCGAACCAGGAATCAAATTCTCAGAGCCAATGGGAACTTACCCCAGCGTCTACCAGGCAGATATCAATGCTACTGGAAGATGTGCTCAACTGAATCTTGATAATTATTGGAAGTAAAGCATTGCAATTTTCTCCAACAGTCAAGCTAACAGCATCAGATCGAAATTAGTCTGGGAATGCTTAGAGAAATTAAATAAACAGGCAGAGAAAATTGCGCTATGCTGGGTACCAGAACACATTGGAATCAGTGGCAATTAGAAAGCTAATTTATTAGCAAAGAAGGCCGCTACAACATCGTTTGTGGGACCGGAATCATTTTGCGGAATAGAGATGAGCACCTATGAAGGAGAAGTCAAGGACAGGAAGCAGAAACTCAGAGCAACCCTCTAGAAAAATCTTCCTGGTCTGAGACATTCCAAGCTAATCATTGGAAACTTCTATAAACACAGAACAAGGACTTTGCTAGAATTAAGTAGGAATAAACTACGTGTACTTGTGGGTTTTCTCACAGGGCACTGCCACCTTGGGGAACACATGATAAGGATAGGTTTGAAACACAATAGTGACTGCAGGTTTTGCCGGACGGAAGACGAAAATCCGGAACACCTGATATCCAACTGCATTGCTATTGCAACAATTCGCGCCAGTTATTTTAGTAACGATCATTGACGAGGGTGAAATACACTCCTTGAAACTATCACACCTTTGCAGTTTATTAAAGCCCTGATGGGGAAATGTTTTGTGAAATGAATTACCCTTATATCGTTGGTATTGAAAACAAAATATCTGCAGAAAGACATTTATAGGTTACACTCCTGTTCGAAATATGTAATTCCTCCTTAAAAAATAACCAGTAAAGGCATTGTAAAAATGTGAAAAATGAAAAGATATTATTTTATTAAATCCAAAATATTTTGCGCAAATTCCCTCCCAGAAATGAGAAAAAAAAATGACAAAGATATTTATAAAATATTCGTCGCGTCACGGTGTTTTGAGGAACAAAGCGTCGCGCAAAGTAGGTGTAGCGCTAGGCGATATTTAACCTCTGGGTAAGGCACAATCAGATGCAGTCTATATGGCTTACACAACTGAACTGTCGATATGATTTTCATTTATGTTGAAACAGCTGGAAATGTTCGTCAAACGTGTCTGGCGTATAGGCAGCGTTTTCCGAATCGTCGAGACCCATTCCACACTTGCATGACAGACGTGTTTAGATTGCAGCAAACCGGTAGATTGTTGCCATCTTACAAAGATCGTAGACGCGAAAGGCCCTGTAGAATTTTGCGTGTTCAAGACCTCCTGGACCTTGCTGACTGAAATCCAGCAATAAGTAGACGAGAGGTAGCGCGACAAGTCGGGATGTCCACAAGAGATACAGCACAGTTTGAGGTGTCTTGCAATACGCTACACAGCATATTGAGATGTAGTCTGTTACCCTAATCATATTCAACGTGTGAAAGAATCGACTTAAAAAGGTCGCGGGTACATTTAAAACAAAAACTCCTTTATTAATTAGTCTCCGATAACATTTTCATACGTAATCATATTGATGTTCTTGAACCCTTAGCACTCAAAACTATTTAAAAAATCTGACACATCGCCGTTATCTCGTAGTTTTCATTACATTGACAGCTGTTGCTATTTCTTGCATTACTTCGATCAAGGTATCTTTTTAAACACATTGTGCGTTCATAGGTGGCACATATTACAATTTATGAGGGAGGATTTTAATTTTGCATTTGCGTCCTAATTGAACTTATTACCCTAAAAATTTAAAAAGAACCAAAGAGAAAGATATCAAACGTTATTCGAATTACGGGTAATAAAACACTTATTGTGCGATAACG
>SMLS01073982.1:0-47815 GCA_004785975.1 Popillia japonica
TATCCACTCTGATAACGTAGCTCTATCTAATCATCTTCGATTTCAATATTGTCCGTTATTTTTCACTAGGTTTCTATTTTGTTGATGATGCAGTAAAGACAGTGTACTTTCCATTCTATACTATTGATATTTTTTACTTTTGCCAATTTGATTTGTTTGACATTAAGGTTTCTATTTTCCTTTTCTCTCATTTTATTTTATAAAGCTTGAATTTAAGAATACGTTCAATTAGTTGGGAATTATAAAAGCACAATCACATTATATCCGGATAGGTTACGCAAATATCTAAACCAGGCACTGCAAATACTTCAGGTTCAATGTAACGTTGCATAATCAATTATACCTGTATTTCACATATAAAACAGTTCTTATTTCTAGCATGTTTTATGCGATAAAATCTACCAAAGTCGTTCGATTTCTAACTCCGCTAGTTTGTAAGCTAAACTAAAATGGATTGAAACTATAAAAGTATTAATTCATGATTGAAGTGTTTCTGTATGGCACTTTCTAAAAATAATATAACTGATGTCATGTCTGTAATGTATTATTACTAAGTACTTATTAGTTAACAAGTAATTACCGGATGACTTCTGCAAATTCTACCTTTGAAGCATAGTATAAAGGCTGTTAGTAATACTTATATATTAATAAAAACAAGATTTGTTAAGTATTCATAAATGTGTAATTCTATTATCATGTAGAAGTTAGTCTATCGTGTCTGTACCGCCTATAATATGATAATTAATTAACTCATTATCTATTTCATGCATAAGCAATTCACTTTCGTCAACAAGTATGGTATATATTTGTTGAATATAATTTGTTTGAATAGAAAATGCGTGGATAAAAAAGGCTCTGAATAGAAAAGATACTAATGGAATATTATTTTAACGATTGAACGTTAACAATCTGTAATTTTTATTATATAAATATGATGTTAATATATATATCCCATCATTGGAGCCATCGCATGTTTAAAATTTCGCATTAGATGCTAATATTATATAATCATAGTCATGCTGCAGATCTCTGAAAAGTGTACATCAGTTGAGGTCCGATAGTAGTAAAAACCCTCGGAAATTGGGGAAAGAGCTGATCATTTATTGGCCACTGCTGACCATCATGTGTCTTGGAGCAAAAATTCCAAATCCTGCTATATAGAACCGTTGTTCGTCTAACACAATTGACATGTCTGATCATTCCTTACATTTTTTAAATTTCTAAAAAGCTACTGAACTCGATTTTGAAAGGTGATTAAACGTTGAAACTGCTACAACTTGTTTCATGTATCTAAATCGCAAAATGTACGACAAAACATTGTTTGAACAAACTGATTAATTGTGATGCATACAAATTTTGAGGTAGTCAAATGTTTAGAATGGTACAGCTTGTTGCCCAATGTGTTTAGATTACAATCAATTCAAAATTATTATATGCCCACCCACCGATGAATTTTTAGTCGACTTTCAAATTATATAGACTTTGAGAGGATGCCAAATGCTGAAAATGTCTAATGTTCCCCAAATTACGAAAAAATCAAAAATTATTGCTTGGATTTTTAAGAACACCCTTGTAAATGAATTGGATGTCTTGGGACATTTTAGAATTTATAGTGACTTTACTGGTGAAACAAGACGTAAGAAGTGCTGGAAAAGTATATATTCTCATCTACACTTACTTAGTCGGTCATATATGACGTAAAATTATAAAAAATAACTTGAACGACTTTTCCAATATGCATAGAATTCTGCTTCAATTGCAATTCAATTTATTTCAAATGCCTATGTGGTTCATACGATTTATCAATGTTGAATAGTATTTTGGCCTATTTGAGACATGATTCGAGTGTTCAAAAAGGTTACTGGTTTATGAATATTATTTGAAAACGTTTGCTCTACTACCAAAATGGTTGTGGGTGCAGTTAAAAACGACAACCACTCTTAAGCTAGTTGGTGATAGTTAAACAATCTTAGAAATTTTCTTCGGCTTCGTAGACACCATTTTAGTTGGAAACCAAAAGAATACTTTTACGATATCTTGCATCTCATTTCTTTTCTTCTATAGATTAGTAGTGATTTATTCATTTTTTTTAGAATTTCGCGTAAGTAATGTCTATCTCAGTTTTGCTTGTTTAATGAATTATTACACTAACGTATTTCAATCGGGCCGTCTGTATATTTCATTCGATCTGCAATTGAAAAATAAGTCTTTTTTTAATTATACTCGTATCGCATTTCTAAACGAACCGAAAGTTATTTGCAAAAACAAATTTGCTCGAATCTTACAATAACGATTTCAGTAAGTTGAACAATTTTTTGACACATTAAAGTGTAAACAGTATTTACATTTTAATAAACTAAAAGTAAGCTGTTTATACCTAAATATTGTTTTTGGCCACAACCGAGGAGAGCTTACTACTATGTATGACCCTCATATTAGGAAAGTCAAGTTTATGTACAGCGTTATCCAGAACATTAGACGAAAGAAGCGTGAAAACTTATTGAATAGATTTGTGCAAAAGGGAAACGTAAACTATACAAAACTAGCCAGAAATAGCCCAGTTCGATACCCTATTTATTACTTGTTATGAAAATTTCTTTCGTTATTCATCAAATTATCGTCGGTAACGCAGTTGATAAACTTTTCATTTCGTTTGCACGGTAGTGTATCATTTAATAGCATTGTTTTTAGATTCGTTGTTTGTTTTTGCAGTACCAATTTCCAAAATCTGGCAATCTTACGCTTGAGCAATATTGTATTTAACTCAGAAAGAACAGTATAATAATAATTAATAAAACTTTAAGAACTTGGAAACGACATTGGACCTAATCTCACATATGTATAATTCTTGTATTTTATTAGACACATTTTTGTAAGAATGTGTTTGTTTTTGTTTTATATTGGCGTTTGTTATGTTACAACTTTTCTGGCAGCAAACCCACAAGAAAAAAAAGAGCTTTTAAATTTACGTGAGAAATACGTCAGTGTCATCATAAACTAAATGCATTTTGCTTAGGTTTAGTTATACAGGCTGACCTAAATTGATAACTGATTTATTTTTTAAAGCTACGTTAGCCATCAAATTATCAAAATTCTTGCATTTTCCGCCGATTACAATGATGATATTTGAAAACTACATAATTGCATATCTGCTTGTGGGTTTTAATCAGTTATGTGAGTTTTGGTTTTGCAGCTAAAAGATAGCGATATTTTAAAAAAATATAGGGGATGGGGGTTGTTTCTGGAAAACGAGAACTATGACAAGCATCTTTTAGTACTCGTAAAAAGTTATACATTTGTCTTACCTTTTTTTGATATGTCTTATAGTTTTGGAGATATTAAAGCAAATAGCGAAATGTAGTGTTGGCTCTTGGTCATCACCACTTGCCTGTGTTTCCTTGTTAGCCAAATTGCTCTAATACTCCGTTCGGTGATTGCAGCATTCTTATGTGATGTGACGATAGTTCAGTAAGGCCTTCGAATGTCTTCAAATTGCAACTGACAATTAGGATAAGTACATTTTTTCGCATTCTTGTAAAGAATATCCATTTTAATACAAGAGCGTCAATATTTTCTTGAGTCAATACATTAAGGTTAGATGAACCGCTTGATTCGAAACTTGCATCACTAAATTTTTTTTTTTGTCTTTACTTTTCTTGGAATTCATTCTAGTTATGAAGACTTTGGCATGGCCAAGTCTTGTTCAATGTGGAACTGGTCTCGTTGATGGCAATGTAGAATACGTCACTATAATAACTATTCAACTAACTGTTTTAGCTCTGCGGCAAAGGGCACCATCATGCAGGGATCTAGCTCGTTCACATAAAGCATTACAAGTACTTTCAATACGTGCTTATATTGTTTTTGGTTTATAGCGCCACTTGGTCACTGACCGGTGGGTTTTGGGGTTAGACACTCACTAGTAAATAGACTGATTGAGGATTATTTGAGGGAGATCTATGCAATAAACTTTATCTACTACATTATATTTACGGGTCCGTTGATGTAAAAGAATCATATACTACGTTACTAGTGAACTAGTGAAGTACAATGCATTCTGTTAGGTTGGTTAGAGTTTGTCCAGAGCTGTTACTCTAATTAGCTAGGAGCAGTCGTCTCTTCCGAAATTGCATAGCGTGTCAATTTTTGCTAGATTTCCAGTTCCCGCTCTACTAGGTGTTGATTAATCTGCATATCAACTGATGATGTAACGGGATTGTAAAGGGGTCAATAGTTTATTATCATCTATTCCTCTTAATATTATTTCATAGCAGCTGCATGCATCACATCAATTAATTATTAAAACGATCTAAATGAATTAGTATATAGACTGATCCAATTGGCCTAAATCACTGGGTTATAAATCGTAAAAAGCAGTAGATGATCTTTTTTTGGCAATCAACAATATTGGCAATTTAATTAGGAAAGCAGAGAATATATAATAATACAGAATATTTTGAGTAGCTATTAGGGTTAGAAAATCAGAATACTTGTTTACCAAATAGCAGGAACATTTTAAATCGAAAAACGAAAAAAGTTTCGTATAAATATAAACCAATTTAAAAGAAACATCTAAAAAAAAGTGCCTAATAAAATATGAGATCAAGCAAGATATAGAAAAACACTTCGACGATGAAACAGCTAAAATGTTTGCGGTCTATTATAATAAACAATAATAAAGTAGTAAATATTATGTTCTGATTCATTTGACATTTAAATTACTCACTTTGTAGTTTTATGTTTGCAGTAAAATATACGGCGTCCTTTTTAAAAAGCTAGGTATTCAATTAACTTAAAATGACCAACGTCTTATAGATTCTAACCACTACGTTTTTATTCATAATTTATGAATACTTAATAGCATCTTACCGCAGTTCTTTATAATTTCGTTCGTGATACTGTATTCGTCTTTCTGTTAATGGCTAAATGTTTAATACTATTTATTTATGTTTCGATGTAAAAATAATTACTGCAATTTGTACTAACTGGTGTTGGGGCAAACGACAATGTAGCTGTCTAGACCTAGACAAGTTTTTTCCTCCCGGAAATAATCTTCAATGTAAAGAACCACCGTCCATCAAGAAAGCTCAAGCCTGTTGCAACGAAGATGATTTTTGTAACACCCGTGTACGGCCGCTGCTTCTCTCTAGTGAAGAGTTGGGAGAATTTGGATTGATTCAGGATGACGTCGTCGAACAAGGTAACGTGTGGCATCTCTTAACAGCTAGGCATTAAGCACTACCCTTCGGACGACAGGGTTACTTCTACAGTAGGGCAATAATATTTGAGTGCTAACTCCACTAATATTGAGAATAACATGAATATGAATAACGTGTTGTGTTTTCTTTTTTTTTTGTAACTAACTTTTGTCAGGTTGCAACAATGTACTTTTTTACTAGATGTTTAACGGTATAAATTAAAATTTTTATGCAGTCTATCCAGTAAATATACTTTTGACACTATATTTTAAAGGTTTAATTTTGAGTATTGACGATAATTTGTACCAGTGCAGAGGCGTTAAAATTAGAGTATAATTTACAGCCAATGAAAAATTTGCATATTAGGCAAGAGTACTTATGTAAATTGACGAAACAGTCAAACTGGTTAGAAAAAAAAGACATTTGAGAACTAATAGTTGAAAAGGATTGGTTTCGTTACAGAAAGCTATACAATAGAAAAATCTACATGTTTCTGCAATATGTTTTTAATTATTAAAAAAGTGACGGGCATTAAAGTATGGAAGCGTGAAATGGTTAATTTATTTGCATTGATTTCGATGCCCGGCTCCAACTAAACTAATATAAAATTATATCAGTCTACGAGAGTCTGGATTTTTTTTGAAAATGCGTAACTTTGACATCGATGCAAATAAACAAATAAAATTGGGTCCTTTGAACTATCGAACGCTTAAAGCACTTCAATGCCTCTAATTTTACTAATAGTTAACATATTAAAGAAATTGTGCGAGTCCTTGAGCAGGTAAAACAGAGAAACGTAGTAATACCACGTTTGAAAATCAATTTCTTAACCATTTTTGTTTCGAATTTATTTGATTGCTTGTTGTTCGTGTCTATCATGTAGGCAGGAACAACAAATTTATATTTCAGAATTTTCGTATTCCGTTTTATGCCTTTCGTCTTTGTTCAAGAGTTTTTCACTGGTGTGCGCTTATTTGATATGGGCATTATGATATCTACAGTTTATTTATCGCTAGTCTGAGTAGTTTTCATTATCTCAGTGAGAGCTTTCTGCTTCTTATCTCTGCTTATCCTAGTTTATGTCTGATGTTATATTATCAATTTCTAGAGTTTTTTTCCAATTGCACCTTTTGTACAGCTTCTTCAACTTCCTTTCTTATGTATTTGTTCCGCATCTTCTAAATCATTTCTTTTCCTCTTTTCTTGCTGACCATATTATATTCACTTCTAAGTAACTACTATTCTGTGTAAGTTGTCTCAATGTTTTATAAAATCCAATACAGAGGTTTTCCAAGCTGTCTTACCCCATAACTACTAACTTTCTTATGGCTAGAGTGGTTTTTGCCTGTAGTACTATCGGTTTATTTATGTTTTTGTCAAGAACAAGTTATGTTTGATGCCAAAAGGGTACACTTTCCTGTTATGCGCGTACCTTTTTGTAGATATCCAACATTTAGATCTGCAGCTGCATGAAAAAATTGCAGACATTTGTAGTATTTGCTCCCTGCTGAAACATTTGCAGAGTTGAATTCTTTTGTTAGAGTACCATTCTGTTCTTAGATCATTTAATATGGATTCGCTTGTACACAGTTTTAGGAGACTATTTTACATCGTTATCAAAAATGTGATAAAACTAATGACGTGGAATTCATTTGTTTTTGTTGCAAAGCATTTCGAATGTTTAAAACAATGAACGAATTATATTTTATACCTCATACAGTTAGTTAGTAGTGTATAGAGTGGTACATTTCTAATAAATTAGTAGTTGTACAATCCAATTTTCATGTGTCCTAACAATAAAAAATCTGTGGCTATAGGTTTAAGTATAACTACGCTGTAGGACACTGCTTTATTGCAGTTATTCCAATCCAAAACTGTCAAACTGGCCGTTTGCAAAGTATCTGCTCTTTCTTCTAGGGAGACTGTTCTCTGAGATTGTTCACTTCGATTGCGGTAGGGTTATTCAACAAGTATAATACTTCATGCCATCTTACCTTTTATCGTTTATGTGTTTCAATTTGATAAAAACATAAATAAATGTCTAAACGTTTCAATGGAGTATTGCTTTATTTATAATATATTTATATAATTTTTTTTTTTTTTTTGCTATTATAACGCTCTCAAGAGATTAACGAAAGTTACATACATATATATGTTATCAGGAAATAATCACTATTAGAAAGATAAATTTGGCATTAAATCAATGCGTAATGTAGGTATACGACACTGCGATTTGTAGTAAAGTGAAAGTTATTACGTCACTATACACGTACTTGTTGTTGCAAGACTTTGTATGAGGCGATAGAATGCACAATACCTACATGTAGGTATTATTTTTGACAAGTAGTCGTAACCATGTATAATGTGTGATGTATGTATATATTTACATCCGTAATTAGCATATATTTATAGCTGCATAATTTCACAGAACAGGTTTGTACAAAATATATAAATGGAATTTGTGTATTTTTTATTTTGTTTTATTCAGTATTAACTTACTTAGCGCAAATTATTGTACCCAGAGAGAATATTTTCTGGTTAATCCCACGCTAGCATATAAAGGTAGCAAAATAAGCTCGTAAATTTTGGCTCTTGGTTTTTTTACCGATGCAGTAGTTATTCATTCTAAAAAGGTTTTATGTGGTAGTTTTATTTTACATACTAAATTCCAATTAAGCATAATAATTAAGTATTATTGTAATATAATTGATAATATGCTGATGAACTATTAAATTTTAGAAATTTTGTAGTCTAAGATATTTGGTGTAAGAGGAGATATTGCTAAGCATGAACTAGTAAGTTAAACTTCAATTACTGATTCTGTTTTTTCCCTTGTAAAATCAATCTATAAATCGTCTAAGAAATTCCCAACGTTTTTCATAAAAATTGTTTCTCAACTTATCCGTCAAAGGCTCTTAGCGGTTGTATTATGCTCTTTTAGGTCAATGATTAAGACTACTTCACAATGTGCTTGTGCTCATTATCTTTTTTTTTGA
Source organism: Popillia japonica (assembly GCA_004785975.1). NCBI lineage: Eukaryota > Metazoa > Arthropoda > Insecta > Coleoptera > Scarabaeidae > Popillia > Popillia japonica. Next base: position 8,195 of record SMLS01073982.1, read on the forward strand.
TTTGGGCGCCACTGTTCCATCCTAGGCTTCAAAATCCAATTCAAAAACTGATTGTTGAAAATAAAATGTTAGCTCTAGAGTTATTGTGACCTGTCTTCCCTCACCCAATTTTCAGTTCTAAAGAAATCATTTACGTTCTTTTAGTTATTTTATTTCTCTTGTGTTGTATGCGTACACTATTATGTCGCGGACAAAATCCGGAAGACCTCATAATAGAGACTAGGACCATGGAAGTGCTCGATATTCTCTCCATATGCATATGTTTAAAACGATGGAGCGTCTTGGACTCTTATTCATTTCCACACGGCCATGGAAAATTCAGACGTATGAATATAGCACTACCAATCATTCCAGGAACAAAGGCGCCATAATATTGTTGACTGTATTCGTACTAACTACACAAATTTCTTTCTGGGCCCCAGATAGCAAACTTCGTACCCATCTTACGAATAGTTTTCAATGCAAAGTATAACCAAGTTTTTCCTTGGTGTTTGGACTCGATAATGCATTCAATATGTTAATGCTTGATTGTTCCAAACCAGCTGAAATTAATGTTCTCTTTTAAAAATGTTTGTTTTTCAATGCATGTATTTTCTTAAAACTTGTATTTTAGAAACAATACTGGTACCTTGGTAAAAAGAGAGTACCAATATTAGATATCTATTTAAATCTTGCGTTCATCTTGCTGTAATACTCATTATATTACAGAAATTTAGAGTTTCTTGTGTATGAATCGAATATTTGTCGTTATATGTATGTTCAAAAGTATTCAATTACATTTTTTTATTTGTTCTTGTTTGCTTTGAAACTAGAATCTTTGTATTATAACGGAAAAATTTAAATTCGCTGCATGAAATTGTAAAGTAAAAAGGACTGGTAGACTGTATTTTCCACTTGATCGAGTTGAAAAAAGTTTTCGTCGATTGTACGATTGGCTTTTCAAATAATACATTGTTGCAACTGCCGGAAAACGAACGAACGTTTTTCTTTTCTTTTTTTTTAAATTCCGCTGTATACCTATACCAGCACCAAAAACAAGAATGAATCGTTTTTGCGTTCTTATCCGCTTCGACAGCGGTGAACAGCCTGTTTTCGCGATTGGTATTACGTTTTTAATGCTGGGATTGGAAAACTTTTTTTTATGTGTGTGAATAACCGTCTATATAGTGTAACATTACACCTCTATTACATACATACATACAGTTGAATTTTTGGATCTTGTCCGTTACGTCATAAGTAATGTCAGGATGAATCAAATCATTGACAAATTGTGGCGGCATCTATGTTCAATCAACAAAACTAACACTTACTCGTAAATCCACTAAAAAGGTTTGTATTGAATATAGTTTTGAAAATACCATAGAAAAATAATATGTTTCCAAGATTAAAGGATCTCACACAAATTATCAGTCTGTATCGTTTTATTAATATTTACGCCGAACTATATTATATACAAAAAATTAAATAAAACAAAACACAATTGACACAATGTAATAGAAACTTATTTTATATATATTACGATATTACCGACTAATTTTGAAGAGTGCCCTCTAGAGACCAATAGATCAACCTGAATGAAGCCGAGTATCACGAAACGATATATCTCCACCTTGCTATCTATCTATCTTCATCACACTTCTATATAGCCAATACGAATAGTATCTAGGCGTATGTCTTCTTAACGCAACGACTCATATATCTTATTTACATTTCTTTCTAACGTACATTAAATATCGGCGATTAATGTTTTACGTACATCTTTGCTAAACTACATTGTTAATGACGTAACGGACAAGATCCAAAAATTCAACTATATATCCGTTCCACCGATACATTGACCTTCAATCAATACCCCGCCATTATTATATACCAACCAAATATCATGATCCTTTCGTTTATAGTGAGACTGGCTATTTTGCGTATATGTGTAAACAAACACGTACAAAAATATTGTAATAGTAATAATAATAATAATAATTGCCATTTGACATTTAGATACAAGCTTCGAAATTGATTCTATAGTAATGCAATTAATGCTGTCAATATTAATTTATTCATATCAGTGCTAATAGTCTGTCTGGGATATTTTGTCAGCATTTCATTTTATCTATTCTCTTTCATTCTTTTTGCAACCACGTTTGCGTAAATATTGGTGTTACGTAAATCGATCCGCACATGATATACATATAGAGTGTATATACATTGTACTAGTGTACAATCGAGAACGTCAATAGGCTAATAAAACGCATAAAACTAAAAAATGTTAAGCATCTCAAACATGAGGTTAAAAACTATATAAGATTATGTAATCGACTATTTTTGCAATTATTTTAGAAAAATTTTTTACAAGTTATAATTATAAAGTTTGAATTTTAGCATTAAGTAAACTGTACACTGCCGTACAAAATTAACTAACTATAATGTGTTTTTGTATCGAATATTAATGTTGATACAGGATATGTTACGTTGATAATGAATTTTGCGTCCAATATTTGTAATATGTATATCTTGATGTAGGAATGATTAAACGAAACAGTGACTAAATTGTGTTTGCAATTCGCAAATTTCAACCGAATAGGTAGTTCTGTTAGGTTATTTAGAAGAATATCTAGAAAATAATTAAAAGGAATCAATTTGGCAGTACATAAATTTTGCTCAATAGTGTATAAACGCGTCAAACTATACACAATCTTTGATGTTGAGGAAAGCTGAAAATTGTCGAAATTCGAACAAACAAATCATCATAAGACATAAATGCGGTTTTGCAGTTGAGGATTTGGATTTCTTACAATACCTTTCTTACTAACGGAACGAGACGTTGCAATTAACGTTATCAATAAATTCTACGGATACAGAGATCTACAGGGTTATTTAAATGTACCGCAACGTCCCAAGTTACAACGAACATATTTGTTCCGTAGATTACGATCGTTTTATTATAGAAATTGTGTCCAACTGATTGTTTTCAAATAGAACACTGCATATTGCATTTTTGGAAAACACAGGGATTTTAAAGTGCTGTTGTGCCTGCTCTCTATCGAGCAAGATTTTCGGTTTTTATTTTTTGTTGTAACTTTAAGCAACTAAAGGTGTTTGAGAAATATAATTTTTCTTGGCTGATTTTGAAGTAGAAGCTTGATTTTTTTGTAAATTTACTGAAAAAAATCTGATTTCTTTTACATCTTTGGCTGACTTTGTCAAATTGAGCGAATTATTTGTAAATATCTTAAGAACGTTTCAGTTTACTTCAAAAATATGATGACATTTTTGCTTGTTATATCACTGAGATTTATTTAAATATACAAATCATTCGCGTAAAAAATTTTTTTTTCAAATTGACTGCTTGGACCTTTGGTCTAAAGGCAAAATAGAGTATGTTACCTTTCGAAAACTTCCTCGCTTAAGTGTGTTAAATCATAAAATAAATCATATTTCCTTGGGTAAAAATGGCGAAGACATGTATAGGATAGAGATATAATTGCGTATGCAAAGCCAAATTTTGTATAAACTCTAAAAATATGCAGGGTTCCAGTTCTAAAAGTGAGTTGAATGGAGTTTCCATAATATGAGCAACATCTAGATTAAAACTAACATACTTTTGTTTGAAAAAGTTTTATAACTTTTTAAACAAAGTTGTTTAGTTTTTATGCTCTATAATTTCGATTTCTCATATCTTCCTGCAGTTTGTTGTACTGGTAACTCACTTTGCCTTATTCAGTTGCACAGCTAAATTATTTTGACGATATTGACGAGAATGTATTTTTCTTTATTTTTAAGTCATTGCTTTTGTCCTTATATTTTTACTTGAAGGTCAATAAAATTGCAAAACACATACAACGTGTTTTCGTTTGAAAGCGCTTTAGTGCGCCTATTAATTAGAATAGTAATAAATTATGATTCTAATACTTTCATGAATTATAGGAGTAATATAAAGTGCAAAAACAATTTCTGCTAACTTAGATCAATATTAAAAAGGTGTCCTAAACATTTATGTATTTGATAAATTAATAATGAAATGAGAAATATATATGCATTCTGGAATAAAGAACAGTAATATTTATCATTTGATTATAATTAAACGCACTTTTAAAATAATTTATTCACATGTTATTGTATCAGATAATCGCGATCTGTGGCTACACGATAAGTCATCACATCACAGACAACTGGACCAAGCTGTATGACAGAGAAGATTATATAAGACTGGAAATAGGTTACCTTATATAGGAAATATGTAGTTTACATACAACTGATTTCAATATCAGGAAGACTGTCTCTGTTATAGATGCCGGTCCATTTGCTTGTGAACAGACATAGTGGCCAGGTATTGTGACCGCCTTACTAGCATGTCATCCTAACAGAGGGAGTGTATCTGAAGTAGTGTTATCTACTTCACGTTAGAAAAATTCATGATATTTGCCAACGCAGGTAAATGGATGGAGATCAACAAATTTTGTAAAAAAAGGATCACTATTGTAACTGTTATAGCTTTCGAATTGTACCGATAAGAAAGATACAACAAAGGTAACAGCTTTGTCTATCCTTAATGCATCAATTAAGTGCAGTATAACCTAGAAATTTAGTAAAAATTAGTATTTTCGCAATGTTCAGTTATTATAAGCCTGCTTCTTGATTTCTGTTAGACAGAAATATAAATAAAAATGAAATTAAAAGCATGCATTTTCGTAGAGAAATTTTGTATTTTTATTATCGTAGTTTGATATTTAAGAACAAAGAATGGAGTTTTTGTTTAGCTGCATGTTCGCATTTAAAACAAAATAGTACGTAGTGTTTGTATAATATACAGAGTGCACTTCATCAACCCGTTGGAAGCGGGAGGATCTAGACAATGGCAACCGCGCCCGTATTAAGTAACTGCCGCATGCTGATATGCGATAACAACAGTCTGTTACTATTGCATTCGCACTCTAAATCTAATGTATCGCTGAACTGCGATGAACGAAATGGAAAATCGATGTATAAGATAAAAATGCAACAAGCTATGCTTTCTTCAATTAAATTGTACAGTAGAATATAATCTAACGAACACTATCAGGCGTACACATAGTATAAACTAAAGGAGATTATATTTAATTGATGTTGATATCCGTTCACTCAAAACGAAACTCTGCAGAAATATATACTTCTCTGAAATCTAGTTTGTGTTAACTTGAAAAACCTCAAAGCTTAGATATGATGAAGAAAACCGTATTTTGCTTATGTGGCAAAAACCCACATTAATTGTTAAGATTTTTATGCATAGGATGAGAATTAGAATTAACATTTTTCTTATTTTCTCATAGCATAAGCTTTGAAACGATCACAATGATTGTTCAAGCTTAGAAATCCGTCATATTTAATTAGCTTATAAAGCGCTGGATAGCGTTTTTAATACCTTTTTTAATACATATTTTTCTAAAACTGTTCGCCCAAAAAATCCCCTCCATAAATATGTGTAGTTTTGCAAAATTTAGACATAACTGCGTACCTATACAGTTGACCTGCAAATCGCCAAGTTACCATCAGATTTTATGGAGACGCTTTATAGGCCCCTTTATAGCCAATAAATGGACTGTCTAGTTATTATATCTAGACAGGTGCGACCAAAGAATGGGATGATATTTTTTCATTTATATATTAGTAGTACACGAAATCGAGTTACGATGCATATAACTAACGACCCAAACAATAAAAAAGTAAAAGACATAAACTTTGAGTACAAGTAGTTTATACGGAGTAATCTTCTAAACATTTTTTTATCCGCCCGACTTCGAGTTCGTTTTAATTTAACAAGTTTGCGAAGAAGTGTTAGCGAGTTTGATCAGCAAAACGTTTCTACGATTTTCTGATACACGTATGTAGAGTCCGATTTTTATAAGAAGTACATGTACGTCACGGCTAAAATGCGCCAATTGTACTTACCATTAGCGTCGTAATAAATTTTAAAAGGGGTATAAAATGTAAACGACTTAGAAATATTAAGTAGAAGCACATTAAGGTTATGAATTCATTATTGTTTTTCGAAGTTCTATGGGAAGCAATCAATAAAAACAAAAATGTGTTAATGTTTATTTCTTTCATTGCATATATCTAAATATTTCTACTAATAACGCACCAAACCCCAATAAACCACACGACGGCAATGAGAGCGGACTTCACCCAAAAAGACACAATCGGCTCGTCCGAACGCGCTTTCGTTCATAGCGCATGATGACGTACATGTACTTCTTATAAAAATCGTACTCTACATACAGAGTAATCTATATACTGAAAAAACGCGAAAATATTACTCATATCAACAATATTTGTGTTAGTGCTATATTATATGACTCATAAAGCGCGAGTCTCACATAATATGAGACTAACTAAATGAGCTTCGTGAAAGATACGACGCAGTACTTTTGAAAATGTTTGTTCTTCAATGTACACATATTGCATGCTATGTTTAGAAAAGATTTTAAACATAACAAACGAGTATTATTTAGCCATTACGTTTATTGCATGTTATTGATCGGATTTTGCGATGTGCAGTTTGCGGGAGCATTTATGTTTGTCTGTAATAATTATTGACGTTGATTATGGACTTAATCTGTGTTGTTGCAGGTATTTAATCAATGTGTTTCGCATCTATCTCCATTCAAACCTGAATGTGGATTATCGCTAGCATTAAGTTTTTAAGTGATGTCATCTATTTTTGTGTAAATGGATAAGTCAAACATTATGCTGTAGATAAATAAAAATTTATAGAATGAATAATGATTTAAAAAGGAACAACAGCTAGGGGGTCATTTGCTCGGATAGAGTGGTTGGATGGTGGAATTTTTTTACTGTGACATTACCAACGTTTAGAGTACCTAGGAAACCCATTGTAATTGCTCAGCAGTATTTCAAGAGACTGGAGATTACTTTAAATTCGCGATCTTCTTCTACCTCACGTATTGCATTTGACGAAATTCTTCGTCGGGTAAAGCTTTGTGCTACTCTCACAGCGAATTATATTACATTATTGTATCCTGATTGGGCATTGTTTACCGGAAAAATGAAATTGTCCCTCCTGATTATGTAGCTCTCGAAGGTAAAGGCATTGTTTTGTGAATTCATATTATTGGCTCAGTGGAATTGTTATCAATACTGATGTACCATTTGCAGGCATAGTTTTAATTCGTGAAAGAACTATCTATGTAAAATATATTTGTTCTTCTTTCTGTGCTTCAACATGATTCGAAACATCGATAGGATTTCATACTAGTAAATCTTCTGCATAAGAATCTCGACGAGGTAGTAATTATTATTTCTGATGAAAATCGAAAATCGATCTTGGTGCAACAGAATAATCAATCAATGGAATGCTTCTTTTGCTCCTCCTAAGTCATAGGTTCATATAATCAGATAAAAAATATATCTTTATATTCGAAATAAAACTCCAAGATTAAATTAATTAAGAATCCAAGTAAAGCAGTTTTTTCACATAAAGCTACAGATTCAAATGTTAACCTTTAGGTGCTGGGTGTATAGTACTGATTTTCCCTAAAATCGTCTGTATGTTACTGTCTACGAAAGATTTTACCTTAGAACTAATTTTCGCTAACCGCAAATGGAAACGTTACTTACAGCGACCAATTAAACTATGTTACATATGTAGATAATAAATTTATATTATTTCAACATCTTGGATTGTTTGCAATGCGTTTTTAGAAGTTGATAGCGTTAAGAATAAAAGAGAGAGATGGATAGGTTTATATGAGCTTTTGAGAGTAATATTTTCTACCATTGCTACCATTTTGAAAATTTGATGTTGCTCTTGTCTTGGCCGTCAGGTTTAAGATAGTTCCCAAACTTGAGAGTACTGAAAATGGGTACTATACGAAAGGAAACTGAAACCTGGTTTGAAATTCAAACTTTCGAGAATTATGTTAGAATGATTTCTATCTTCTGTTGTATGTTTTCAGACTTTTATTACTACTTCGTCTATCTCGTTAAAAATCTTAATAAAAGTGAAACTGTACTGTTCGTTCTTTTTTTAAAATCGACTGCTCTGTTACTTCAATTTTACATATAAAATTGTTTACTATTGCCTAATCATAGTAATTCATTTACGTAAAACTTGTGTCACAGATCAATCTGATACTCTGATGACCCAAAATCGTTCTTGTTTTAAAGTTTCGCACTAGATCATCATTTTGTACTAGTTTGGACAGTCTAAGACCCACTTTGCCCATCTTTCATTGTTCAGAATTCATTTTTGGTGAATGAGGGCCAAGTTGGCCAACTGCGCTTGTATACCATGATCATCCTGTGTAATATTACTTTTGTTCGTTATAATCAGCAATGGAGTTTTGTTATATCCTAGATTACTAGTAATTATTTTGTAAAATAAATAAGTGTTTTGCAATACTTATACTCTTATACTACATTAAATAAAGTCCAATAAGTTCTCATGTTCATTTATAATAGCATAAAAATAAAATTGGATAACGTAAATTTGATTTAAGCTTCATAATAAGTGATACTTTGTAGCAAATATTTAATTATTATATAGATAATTCCTGTTTATTCCTGGCCAAAACAGATTTATCACATTTATCAGTAATAACTGTAGTTTGTATTTCATTTTGGGATTTTGAAATAATTATGGATATAATGTATGTAGTTCAAAATGTTTTTAAATTAATAAATGCTATTTGCGAAAACAGTATACACGCTGCAAGATAAAAATAATGCGTAATTAGACAATTACCAAACGCAGCTTATAGATATTCTTTTCATTCTGTATAGTTTTAACTCGCAATTAGGAAATTGAATTAAACATGTAATTACTAACGTTAATCGTGTACAATCAAAATGCATAATTTACAGCACGCTATAAATAGTATGTTTTGACTCTTCCAAGATAAAGTATATTTTAAACCTTTTAAATGTATATATTTTCGTGTAGTAAATACATTAAAAATGTTTATGTACTATCGCTAAGCGCAACAAAGATAAGGATGTTTATTTCTAAGCAGAAGTAAATAGGATTCATTTTACGTGATGCCTGTGATAATATATGTATGTAGGTACATCTACAAATGCTGGATACAGTAAATATAAGTTATATCATTGAACAGCACACTAATGTTTTATTTATCGAAAAAAGGTAATTATTTCAAATATGATTCATTGTTACTATATGTATGTATGTACATATATGTATATTATGTATTTAAAACGTAGCGTCACTTATTTGAGCCACACTACCATAAGAAGTATGCAAAGATAATCTGCTGATTATGATAAGATTGTGTGTACTTTTCAGTTGTACGCAAGTAAGTGCAACACCCCTAATAAATACGATAGTGGATATGCGATGCTATACAGGGCGTTTCCTAAGTAATCTAAAATATTATATGGGGCGCTTCGTCACTCAATTTTATGACGAAAAGTTCATATAAACATGTGTGATAAGTCTTGTCATTAATGAGATACAGGGTGTTGAATTGTTTGTAATAAATCAGCTGTGATTGTATTTGAAATTAATTTTTCCTGGTGACACTACTGGTTTTTAGAAGTAATACGAAAAACATGCTTATTATAAGTGACGTTTGAAGTAACGTTGACAACTGTGTCAAATCTAAAAACCAACGCAAACAACGAACAATAAATCTTTAATAATACGATCTTTTTGTGTTAAGTTAACAACGATGCCTGTGTTTACTAATGCTGAAATGGCTAATATGCACTTCTTGTATGGATTAGCTAATGGTAATGCCTTAGAGGCTAGACGTATGTATACCCAGCGTTATCCTAATAACCGTTTACCATGTTCAGATACGTTTACTAAGCTACATATTCGTTTACAAGAAACTGAAACTTTTGCCAAATCAAAGAATATTATTGGACGACCCAGAACTGTGAGTACTCCACAATTGGAAAACCAGATTCTTCAAATAATTGATCAACATCCAGAAACGAGTACCAGAAAAATTGCTGATGAACTAAATGTTGGTAACAGAACTGTTTGGAATATTTTAAAAGATAACTTATTGTATCCATATCACGTTCAACGTGTACAACATTTGCTACCTACTGACTATCCGCTTCGCATATAGTATTGCCAATGGATTTTAAATAAAATAGCAAACAATCCCAATTTCGCTGCCGATATTCTGTTTACGGATGAAGCCAACTTTTCAAGACATGGCATTATGAATTTTCATAATGACCACATATGGGCAAATGTAAATCCACATGCCATAATTGTAAAAAGATTTCAACAAACATTTTCGGTCAATGTTTGGCTTGGCATCATCGCAGATTATTTAATAGGACCATTTTTCCTTCCTGCACGGTTGACCGGTGCGACATACCTTCATTTCCTAGAAAATGAACTTCCAGTTCTTTTAGAAGATGTACCTCTTATTATTAGAAGGCGCATATGGTTCATGCATGACGGAGCTCCTCCACATTTTTCATTGATTGTTCGCGAGTTTTGAAATAACGGTTTTCCAGACCATTGAATCGGACGAGGATCTCCACACCCATGCCCCCCTAGATCACCGGGACACAATCCTCTGGATTTTTGTGTGTGGGGATATTTAAAATCGCTCATTTACACAACCCCGATATTAAACGTACAAGATCTTCAAAATCGTATCATACAAGGCTGTAATTTTATTCGTAACAAACCTGGTATCTTCGAACGTATTCGGCAATCAATTAGACATCGAGCAGATGCTTGCATTTTAGCTGCAGGTGGACATTTTGAACATATGCTCTGAAATATAATATTTTTTCTTTATGTTTAACACATGTTGTTGCTTCTAATAAAATAATAAAACACCCTATATCTCATTAACGACAAGACTTATCACACATGTTTATATGAACTTTTCGTCTTAAAATTGAGTGACGAAGCACCCCATATAATATTTTAGATTACTTAGGAAACACCCTGTATTAGTAGAATAGAAATGCAACCTCCTATACACTGTCACATACCGATGTTTTCTTATTATTGGCGATAGGTATGTATAATTCTATGGTATATGATATTTTGTCAATATAACACTCTGAGAGTGAATAGATTCCTACTTCTTCTTCATACATACTTGGTTTGATTTGATTAGTCACTGGGTACGGATCAGGTCTTTACATCATCCCCTTAACACCGCGACCTATGACCTAGACCTATTGTATTATTCCATGCCAACTGAATTTCTTTAGATAAACAGATTGATCCATTTAACTAAGTAGTTTTAATAGCCTGCGTAGTAAATCTCTTACCAGTAGACCTGTTAGTGGGTGGATTGGTCCCAACAACGACAGCCTCCGCCGTTCCAATGCAGCGTATTCAAATACAACATGGTAGACTGTCTCTTCCCCCTCATTACATAGTCTGGAAAGAGGTTCGTTCTTACAGACGCTAATAATAATTGAGAGCCAGCTGCTAAATGCTGAAATGACTACACCGGCATTCGTTTGCTGTGTATCTGCTCTTCAGCGTTGTTCCAGTGTACTTGGTGTGTTTCTGTAATCCGCTCGACCACTGCACCGCGTATTGCAGTCTTAATTATCGCCAGACCCGATTCTGGTCCTGTGAATGTTGTTGTAGAACTTCTAATTCTCTAATTCGTTGCCTAGTATACTCTTATGCCCCGGCACCCACACCGAAGTAAGCAACTTTGTTATGTTTGGCCAAGATTTTTAGGTTTTTCAGTATTACTAGTATTTCCGTTTGATATACACAGAGAATTTTTTTTCTTAAAGTAAGTAAAAATCACTTCAACGAAGTCAATGGCACGTTTGTATATACCCAAGAAGTTATTTACTCCATACAAGAAAATCATTTTCTTGAAATCTATAGGCCAACCAAGATAACATATAATTTTAACAAGAAATATGTTTCTTTCGTTCAAGCCAACCAACTTTCTTTATCCAAGCAGCTACAGCTACAGTATGCTACTACGAAGCAATCAGTTTTCTTGGAATTAATATGTTAGTGTTATTGGGTAAAATGTTCCGCTGTGTAAAACCAAGAAGTAGCATATTTGAATCAATATAACTGTAATATCTATAGTCAAAATTATATTTTCTTAGATTTAATTATTCTTTTTCTTGAAATAAATTATAATTTACGTACCTTAGCGGTAGAGGTTTGCTTTGCAAAATGAAACTGTCGTTTTCATTTACAGGATAATATAACGCTTGTTTTGGTTCCACACTCGAACCAGTTCGGAATCGTTCTAAACGTGTGACCAAATGAAACTTATGTTAAATATTACCCATACAGATTTTCTATGCTTATGATGGTCTACTATTAGGACTGGTTCTGAACCGTTAAGAATTCGAAACCAAAACAACCCTATATTTTCTCCTATAATGAGACGTAATTGGCATATAGTAGTGAGAGTAAAGTGAGGCAAGCTTTAAGTCATTAAGTGCATTTGCCGTCACCTCATTTCATTGCTGAAAGCTTGTTACATTACTCTCTATTATCTCAGGAAGCTATATCCCTGTATATACCACGCATTTCAGTTGTGGTGCAAAAGGTATTAATTAGCAATAGATTTCCAATACAATCAGGGTGTTACTATTGCTTTGAATCTATGCATGTAGTTTCGCTGCTTTACAATATTGTTACTTAAATTACTAGTACGTCTATTAACATATACTATGTTAATATATTTTATTTGTCAGTATAAATGTACATTACGAAGAATGGGATAATAATTTAATGCTCCATAATTCGCAGTGATTCGTCGAGAAAAATCCGACGCGAATATGTTTCTATCAATCATTCATCATCCACACCATAAAAACAAAATATATTACTACTATAGATAGAGGGAATTATTAGAACTAGAAGAAATGGATCACTACAATTATTACACATAACATACACACATTTCTTGAATGTAAACAATTTATTTTAAATACTTTTAATAGTAACAGTAACAGATTTATAACATTAATAAACTTTTTAATTTTTGGACGACGAAATGTATGTCGTTCGTAACACATGTTCTACATTAGTAATTATGTTACTGTTAATGTTTCTTGAAAGTTGTATACAATACCTTTTTGAATCGCCATGTCAATGCTGGGAAGAAACTTTACCTACTGAAAATGATCCTTATGCTTCATCCTTACATACACATCTCTTCCTTCTCAGCCATACATAATAACAATACAAACTCCAACAATTATTTATTAATTAAAATTTAAACCAAATTTAAACTTACCAAATCACTTAAAATAACTACACTGGATAGGTAATGTGCCAATTTCTGCTTTCGTTAGAACATAAACTGAGGCCCATGAACATGTTTATAACGCCGTGGTGTGATCGCGCAGGTGTTCATAAGTAAAGTTATTGTCTTCAACGAAGTATTTCTTATTTGAACGAAAAAAGATATAAGTAATTAACTAAAGAATGTATATGGTTCGACAGAAAAAAAAAGCATTTTCTTAGGGAGAGTGATATTAACTTGGCCGAAGTAATTTTTCAAGAAAAGGAATTTCTTCAATTAAAGAAACTAGTTTTCTTCATTGAGGTAATAATTCTCGATTTAATTAATTATTTTCTTAAATTAAGTAAAGACTTAGAACCTAAGAAATTAGGTTTACTTACAATTAGATACAGAAATCTTTTTTTTCTGTGTACGGTGATATATTGCCCATCATGCATCATATAATCTTTATGATTCAGGGCTTCACCACACATACTTGCTCCAGAATCTGCTGTTCTTTTTGATCCATTTACACTTAATGTTTATGTTTTTTTCATTCGTTGTATGTGAGTTTTCCATAGGTAGCTTATGAATTAAGAAAAAAATTATTAATTAAAATAAGCAAATTTTTTGTGAGAATTTACCTTTAGACATATTTAATACTTTCCTCAATATTATTTCAACATAAAAATCTCTAGAAATTGTTGCAATTGCCAATCAAGTTTCAACTGCGCTTTCTCTACCGTGGGCATGATTTTCTGCAAGATTTTCCATGCACGCATCTTCATTTATTCAACAAGATCGCCGAAATGATTAATTATTTATTGGACACGCTTTATATAATGTCCGCATCATCAGAAGTCGTGAAAGGATTTATCTGTATTAGGCACAGTGTACACTGTACAGTGAAGTCAGAATAACAAATCAATTTAGGATTATCAATCAAATTAATTAGGATATAGTTATGCTTTATTTACCAGAGTGTAAACTTCTCTCTGTAATTCCTTCTGGGTGCAGCTGCTTAAGCTGTGTGGTGTAAGGTATTTTGAATTTGGACACACTTTGTCTCTCTCGCAATTTCATCATAAGGTTTCATTACGTTATTCTGGTTATTACAGAATTTGTGGTCAACTTATACGTGCGTCAATCGTGGTTTTAAGCAATGGCTCTTCAAGTTATACTATATAGTAACGTTTTCTTCTGACGTGTTAATTAGGTCTAATTATTCTTCTGCTTTCTTCTCAGCAAGGCAACTATCATTAATTTATTCGGCGTATTTTATTTGTATCCATATCTTACTTATGCTTAAATTTGTGAAGATGTTAGAAATTACTAAATCAAAATATATAAATTAAAACGAATTAAATTAAATTGAATTATACGATGTATGTATAATTATGGTGTCAGAATTTTATCCGTTATTTTTTTTATCAGCGATAAAATATAATACGATTAGTCAAGATTTATTATACTGATAAAATGATACAAATAATACATCGTTGAGGACCCCACCAGAGAGATATTTTCTAAATGTTTACAAAACCTTTTATGCTTGAGTGTCATGATCTCTTTATCAGTCCAATTTCCTGTTGTTTGACACCTGGATAAGGTTATGAAGTTGTTAGTGCAAAATAATGAGTAATGACGTTTTCCATTTTTATTTCGCATTATCTTTTGTAGATGTTTTGTTACTAACATCTGGATATCAAGCGAAATGAAATTTTATCTATAGTATTTATTTGCATAGCACGTTTGCCAGATAGTAGTTAGTGCCAGAGATACAAGTCATAGCGCTCTACCTCGTAGGTCATGTTCTACAATCGAATGGAATATATTGCCAATTTCGTATTTTCTCTTTGAGCGCAGATTTTTTTTATAATTACATACATTAATTAAAGTAAATCGTGCTTTTTCCGCACTAAAGAAGCGATTCATAACTGTTTATTATAGGGCTGGCAGTTAAATTCTTTTTATCTCAGATAAAACTTAAGCATGGTACGAGCTTAAAGCTTTTAGGTTAACAAAAACATATCCGTTTGTTCTATTTTTGCGTGTGCAATGCAATTTAATATTTACAAACAACTTTTGCATACATTGCGAAGCACATATTTTGTACTTCAAATGGTGTTTATCATTAAATGCTCGTCTATAACTAAAAGTACTTGTTTAATATACTTTTTCAATTGAAGTGCTCCATTTTTTATACATAGTTTAATTTTCCTCATAATTTCATATTTTTTATGTTGTTAATTTTATGGTGTAAGGTAACATAAACAGCAAATCTTTAAGACGGAAAAAGCGATTGATGTTATATTTGGAAAGGAAACACTACTATTTTTATTTTTATGAACTTCCCTTGTTTTGTTTAAACTAGAGTAAATCGTAAATGTTTGCAATTATAGTGCGAAAAAAGTCATCGACGTCAACACTAGAATACGTTGATTTTTGAATTTCTTTTTATTTACACATTTAAGAACTTGTTAAACAATTGGCAACTTAAATATAATTTCATATACAGGAAACAACATATTTTAATTGGGATGCGTGAGCAATGCTAGACTAAAGGCTACTTTACACGATACTAGATTCATACTTTTTTTATACTAGATTCTATTCTAGGATTTTCTTAATACATACTTTTTTAGGTGGGAGTACAAAAAATCCATACGCGATGGCGCTACTAAGTTCTATCAACTTGACCAACATAATCTACCTTCGTTTCCAATAATACACTGAAGTTGTATTTATTTTTCGATGTTGGCCAATCTGCCAAAAGTACTGCGCATGTTCTTTGTTCTTAGTATCAATTTAGAAACAAAAATAGGACAGGATCTAGTTTCTAAAATAGTATAGCATCTAGTATAGTTTGCTGTAAAGTGGCCTTTACACGATACTTTTTCTGACTATTTTTTCTAGTTTCTAGAAAATAGTATAGAAAAAGTATGAATCTAGTATGG
The DNA here is from genome assembly GCA_004785975.1 of Popillia japonica. NCBI lineage: Eukaryota > Metazoa > Arthropoda > Insecta > Coleoptera > Scarabaeidae > Popillia > Popillia japonica. Next base: position 24,360 of record SMLS01073982.1, read on the forward strand.
TGTAAAATGGCCTTAACCCGAGAGAGGTAAAATCAGCACTTATGACACCTTTGTAAATAGTAAATAGTGGTCTCCCGGACTTTTTTGTAGAAAGTTTCATGTTGTATAAAAAAGACCTTACAAATTTTTAGATAGCTTGCGCCGTTGAGGGCTTCGCCTGCAAAAGAAGCAAAAATATCATGAAAACGTTACTTTTTTTTGCAGACGCAGCCTTAACAGCGCAATCTGTAAAAAAATGTGAGGCCTTTTTCCTAGAGCATGAAATTTTCTACACTATTCTATGTGTAATGGGTTTCAAATTATACTATTTACAAAGGTGTTAGCTTCGAAAAAGTAACGTTTTCAGGATTTTGCTTCCGCGAGAGCACTATTCTATCTGTTATGGTTTTAAAATTATATTATTTACAAAGGTGTTATCTTCTCTAAGACCTTAATTAACATATTTCGTTCTCTGTATATTTACACGCTATTTCTCTATTTATTTTTGCTTTGAATTTTGTAGCAAGTCTTCAACGGTTCCCTCGAAAATTAGGTGTTTATCATTGACAAGAAATTTACTTACTGCTTCCGTGAATAACACACATTCACTTCATACTTATTTCGCCTCAAATTGTGGAATTTTTATTAGTTTGCAAATGTTAAGTACGACAAATATTCTCTTCCATTACAACCTACTTCACATACTTGAAACACGAAGTTTACCGCTACAAATCTCAATTTTGAAATAATTGGCGATATTTGGAACGCATTGCGTTTATAAATTGAAAAAGAACGTGTAAGAGAACTGTCTGATGAACTGTTTGTGGATGATATTCACCCATTCTTTGGATCGGGTGCTTGTTTGGGTCCAATATTCTCTGCTTGATCTAGCTGGGACATGCATGAGACAAGAATTAAGTTAATTAAATGCATTTCTTTAAAGATTTTTACTTTTTATTTTAAATGTGCGTCTGAATAAGTGGGCGGTATACATGTATGTACACCTTGATGCAAAGGTATCCGGACATGTATCGAGAGGGAAACACCTGCCCCACAATATTTTGTTCCATACGGTACACTGACACTTCGTCTATTCGGAACAAAATATTGTGCTGCAGGTGTTTCTCTGTCGATACGTGTCCGGATACCTTTGCATCGAATTGTACATAATATACGTCTAAATAACGGTGTTAATCTGACTGAAATCGAAGTATACAGTAGAGAAATGAAGCTTAGTTCTAATGATCCTTTTTCATAAATTAATTTATACTATTTAGTTTACAAGAAAAATCCATTGTTAAGTTAAGTTAAGCTAAGAACTGCACAAACGACAAACTCTTCAAGTACCGTAAATACAATGTAATACTTCTACAAATTGACTTGACTTTGAGTATCTTAATAACACGTGATTGATGCACTCTATAGGACTTGCGTAATATATTTTAGAATCTTCATAAATAGGGCATTTAAAATAATTACATAAGATAAAAAATGACCTTCTAGTGGTATGACTTAAACATTACTACTTATATGAAAAGATAAATGTTGCAATTCATTGAATATGCAAAGTTACCAACACAGTGTATTGTAAGTAAACATACTACGTTGTCGATAAAAATGTGATGGTACCATTTTGCTGTGCAAGTGTGCCGTATTGCCGTTATTGCAAATTTAATTAAGAGCGAAATTATTGAAGAAATGTTTATACAAAAAAAAAACGCTCCTTAACCTAGCAACTACTTTACATAATCAGGCGCCTTATCAGAAATGTAAAAATTAGGTTGATTGAAAAAGTGCGTGCTAAATGGTTGATAGACAGTTAAGAATGCATATTGTAATTATAGCAGAACAGTAAATCTCCAGCTCTGTATAAAATAATATATTTTCAAAGTATGTATTAGCATCAAAGCAACGATTGGATCCATAGAAGTATTAAAGTTATTATATAATACATCATGAGATACATTGATATACGGTTTAAAATACAACTTTGGCCAAAAGTACTACGCGGGCGTATTCAAATGTTAATTATAACAAGAGATCGCCTTTGACGAAGGGATTTTTGGATATTTGGAACGCTTAACCAAAAATCATTGTTTATAGACTAAAAATTCCAAAAAATATCACAAACCAATGAATACGCTGCGATAATACATTTTTAGAATAGTTTGAAGATCAAAATAAGTGAGCACAGCATATATAGTCTAAGCTAGCGTTCAAAACCTTTAGTTTACGAACGATCCAATTAAAGGAGAAATGATCGAGAAAATATTAATTCTAAAGGGCACAAAAAACAACAAAAATTCTGTAATTTGTAGGGCGGCCAACACCCAAAACTATATAATCGTATTTAGGCCGAGAAGCAATGAAGACATAAAACTTGGATGGAACTGAGTGGAAAACGCCTTTTGGTATATGTTTCTAAATGTGGGGAATTCATAACCTGATTTATACCATATGTAGACGTTGGGGTATATTTGAATAACGCTCTGTAGTTAGTTTTTAGGCTTTAAGTTTGCTTTATAATTATTCGATTCACCTTTATAAAAAAGAATGTTTTGTTAAAAATCGACCCCTATACAGCTTTCCTCGCAAGAAAACTAAAAATGTAGATAAAAATGCAAGTAAAGTTTATGTCCAAAATATGTTGGACAAATAAATTCTATTAAGGTGATATAAATTTTTTCGATGAAAACTGACACCATGATAATGATGACAGATGAGACGAGCTACGTGCCATTGGGAATTTGAATATTCGTACCTGGTACGCAAGATAATGATATTATGACGATAAATTTTAACTCTGAATTTGTTGGAATATTTATTATGTATAATTACATAGCCTATTGTTACTAGTACTTAAATTTAAATTAGATAGTAGGTATCTACATGTTATGCATAAGTACATTGTCGTTTACAATATATTAGAAGAATTTTTATGTGTATTTGGAAGAAGATAAACAATTTTGTTTTTTTCTTTTCTCACTACTTAATCTCTTTATTCTGCGGAAGCAGAAGCGAATAGTGCCACAGTGTACATCAGGCAAAACACGTATTAGGATAGGAGTAACTATACTACTACATGATGAAAGAGAATTTTTAGGTTTACTACGACTATTAATTGTTAAAGCATATGTATATGACAGCAATATGAGATAAACGTGCTATTTAATTTTTAATTTGAAATATCCCAGGCAGCACTGATATGCTATAGACAGTGAGTGTTTATATTTAAGACTAAATCAATATTGTATGTATTTGTATTAATTTATAATGGGATCGATACTATGTTTTTGACGTTTTTGTTCCAATCGAAAATCCAGGTGTCTGCCGGATGATTTGAGGAGACCCTTAGACAACCCAATGTTTTGCCATTTTATGAACCAATCGCGCCACTCATTCGTGATGAAGTGTTGCAAAGACCAAAATTTTTGTAACGCTTACCTACATCCTGAACTAACGCCACAACCCCAAGGTAACTTGCGCGTCCGTGCGCAACCGCTCTTGGCGTCTAATGCAATTTTTAATCTGTATACTTACATTGTACATAGCCTATTATATATTTCTACTATACAGTATTTTTTTATACTTCATTATCCTATGGTTCGCACTCTGTTTTTGGGGGCAGACGATCGTGTTAGCAATTTATAGCAACCTTTGCATCTTGTGTAGTTCTACATTTTATTCACTTCCTTTTGTATCTTGTTGAGGAATATACATAGTAGATTTTGGAAACTTGTATGCATTATTTTCGCGGATACAACAATCTAGTCAGGTAAAAGAAGATCGGAAATGAGTAAAATCGGTTATTCACAACGATATTAGCACTGCAGCACTCTTTTTTTACTAAGTTTACACCGAGGCAAAAATAGTTCAACATAGTAAATATGATGACTAAGTAAGTAGCTTCAAATATGTACCGTGGACGTTATCGTATAGACAAAATAGAACATCATGTACAGTCAAAAAAAAAGGAGCTGGACAGTTTTAAAACTGTCCGGTTTCTTTTTTCTTTGACTGTACACATATAACATTTTTCTACTGCACAAAACTTAGTAAAGTTTCATCCGCCGATCTCGGAAAGATACCACACCAAAAATACTTAATTTTCAAAGAAATATGCAAACAAACGATGAAGGTATGTTATGCAGCAAAAATTATCGTTGTGATTCGTTATATTATATTATTGTTAGTATTAATTGTTTCTCCTTTTGTTACAACTGATTGTTAAATTTTTTATCATACTAAATACTACCTGACTGTTTGTTTATGAGTAATCTCCAAAAACTGTTTTAGTCTATTAACGAAAATGTTGAATGAAGTTGATTGCATTGATGAGTTCATTTACCTCCTAGCAAACGATTTATAATATGCACTTTGTTACTATTATTATTCTAAATTTCGAGAAATATTCAGAAAATTAATCAGATATTGTCGAAACTGAAATATTTGATGTATACAAGTTTGTTTCCAATTTATTTAAATCTTGGTCAGTTCTTGTTACCTGCATTAACCTTCTTACTTTTGTAATTGATGCGCACATTGTAATTTTGCATCTACAGCACTGGTGGCAGTTAAAATTTTTGTACATAATTTATTTTCCGTAAGGTTCTTTTCAGGGAAAAAGGTTGGCGACAAACTGAAGTAATTGCACTTTTGGAAGATAACTTCTCCATTTTTTTTTAACATGTATTCCGTATTAATTCGGGATATTCTAGATCTTTTAAAGAGAACACATCACCTTTTTCTTTTTATTCTATTCTTTTAGTTTTTTGCGACTAGAAATTTCACATAAAATTCAGTTTTCCTTATTTGGTCATGGATGTGTATAATATAAGAAACATTATTTAAAAGATTTCTTGTTGATCTTTACGCAGATGCCTTAACAAAAGCAAGTTACCTTTCAACCCAGAAGGTATGGACGTTTGCAAAAGACAGAGAATTGAACCGGGCATGTATAGTATCAGTGAATGCTGTGAGGACGGTGACTTTTGCAATGAGCGACTGAACCTGACGCTGACAGATTTGATCAGACCAGGTTAGGATCATAGTATTCTCTCTGTCAGTGGGTCAAATCATTACAGTATCGTAAAGAAACATCAGTTCAATGGATATCTTTTTATTTATTTATTCTTACACAGAACCATGTATTGTTTTATGTGCGGGGTGTTCACCTGGTCTACATTTTTGTTTTTAAACTGTTGAAAAATGTTCAGTTATTGTTTTTTTTTACATATACATGTAAATATTTATTTCATTCGCAGAACAAGTTTTATTATGGCGTTATCAACGCAACAATTTGAGATTCAGTATGTTACTATAATTGATACTTGCTAAATAGATATGACGAGATATTTGTTTCAACATCTCCAGCTGATATGTAGGTATAATAACCTTTTAACACAATAGTTGACACTATTCATGTACCTAATAATATTGGTTTAATCACTTAGATTAAAGATACATTTTCAATGGATTTTGAAAGACAATATCATAAAAACAATTTGAGGTGATAAACTTAAATTAGCGATTTATTTTCAAACGGATTTCATTAGAATCATTTAGCAACAAGTTATCTACAGAAGTGTGTCAGTTATTTCAAAGAAAAACAAATCAGTATTAAAATCAATTGAAGCGACTAGAGCAGAAATGTGCACCTTTTCAACGTAAAACCTACTACTACAGTTCGTACATTTTAACACAGGCCAATTACTTCAATTTAATCATTTCATTTAACAACAATGTGTTGCAATATAAAAGAATCTTAATTGATAGTGTAGACCAGGTGATTTTGTGAACGTCTGCAATGTATGTGACGTCGAAATTATACACTAGTGATGGACATAAGTATTGGTAGCATAGTCAAGCTAAATCCATGTTCATTTCTAGCCTTCAATTGTTTGTAACGTAACGTACTAGTTAATGTTCATTCGTTTCTTTCTCTGGCAATTTAAGTATAGGTACTAGTGATAATTTTACTCATAAGTTTAATGGTGCCCGGCTTAAAAGCAGATGCACAAATTGCGTCACAGAATGTAAGGTGGATCACTTTATTCATTTTGAATCAGCTTCAAACAAGTCAAAAAATTGTGAATGATGATGGTTGCTTAGAGCATCAAAGGAATAATGTTTGTTCGCGATTCGGTTTCAAGCTGTGAGTCTTTGGATAATGTATATGCTCTTTGTTTTATCATGTGTCAGTTTATAATTGCTCGTGTAGTTTTATTGTTACATGTGTATGGTTTCAATTTAATTTCTGTTTTATTTTCTGAGGGTTATTGAACTTTTCGAAATTTTCTTATTCCGCTTTAGTTCTATACGATGATGATGTAAACATACTCGAAGTCTTAAGATATTACGAAAATAATTTTTATATTGCCAAGTTTAAATCTTTACATAATCAGATTAAGTTGTTATTTATGTCATGTTCTGTGTGCAAGCAAAAAAAATGAAATAAAACAATTCCGATAAAGGTTGGGAGAAATAGATTCACTTTCATTTAGGATGAAGCGCCCCCGCACACTTTTAACTCCAAAGTTTGACATGTTTGACACACTCTCACCAATTTTAAAATTTAGTGTTTAAAATAAGCTATTCATCGAATTCTATGACTACGGAAAGAAACCATCTTTGTGTGTTCCGTCTCAAGAAATTGGCCATTGAAAAGTAAAACCTCCAGCAATTGAAACTAAATGGAAAGGCTGTGCGTCGAATCATGAACGTGCAACCTAGTAGAGCGAGAAACATTGTTGAGGGGGCCTAAGAAACTTCTGCAAGGAAATTGTACCTACTATAATTCAAAAAAAGTCTTTAAAAGTGGGAATGGGAATAAATTACTACTGTCCATGTTCACGCAACATACGAATATCTTTTAATACAGAGATCTAAGAATGAAATAAAAAATACCGTTTTCTGTTTAAAATAAGCCTGATAAAGTATATTTTCGGTGTAACTAGAAGTACCTTCATGCTAAATATTATATTCGAAAGTGGTACGTAAAACTCGTACTTTCCCAGAAACATTTTTTTGTCATGTTATCTCTGCTGCACTGTGGACTAGTTTGTCATCGTTCTAGTATTCCTTCTTAGTCCACTTAATTTTGGATGAAATTAGTCGTCTCAAATTTTAATAAAAATTTGGTCTGAAATGTTGATAAAAAGAACAAATGTCACATTGATTCCAGCACTAGCCAGTGTCTATTGTCTACTGTTTTATTTATTGATCAACACAAAGCTATCTGATCGATGCTTTCACATAATTAATGTTGAACTGCTTGCATTACAACTTGTTCTAAACTCTCATTTCGCTTTTGGTTTTCAGAACGCTTTAATAGTAATCACATTATTTGCGTATTGAAATCAACAGAGACAGTATAACCATTTTCATTTCCCATCTTTGTACATATGTATTTAATTTCAAAGTTAGTTTTGATTATAATTCCGACAATTTCCTTGTTTTCTGATATTGGAAAATTCCATTAATAGATCTTTCTATATTTCTGTAAAGGCAATTAAACTTATGAGCAAAATTTCTATAATTACAGTCTTATTCTAAATATTTCTGTCATTCAATATAAAATTGTTTGTAATTTACAAATAAGTAATATGTAAGTAGAAGCCATATTAAGGACTTCTAAAATACTGAGTGCAAAGAACTCGCTATTATTATTTTCGGCTCTTTGATTTCTACAAAATGGTATTTTGATGTTCCAGTGCTGAAGATGAATAATGCTTACGCAGAATGGTGCCGGTAAATATCTGCTGGCTTACTTTTGGGCAAATGTATTCGTCGTTTACCTACACTCAATTCATCTAGACATATCTACAGATTGTATTACATGTTGTGGGAATTTAGCAAACACATCATTTACTCTTTCAGGAAATATATCAGAAAATTTTGATTTTAAAATACATTTAATTGGTCAAAAATCAAATTCAATTAATTCCATTTTGACAGGTTCAAATAAAAGAGAGAAATACACACCTCGACTTGTGTAACTGTTAGCAACAATATCCAAATTTTTCTATATCTACTTAAATATACAAATAAAAAACAAGCTTGGCCGTGTAGACTTTTCTAAACTACTTATCCTAAGAATTTCGTAGTTTTACAATTTATTCCGCACTACGGTGTTCAGTTATTTAAAAATTGCTCTGAAGAACAAGAACATATTTTTCGTAAATTCATAATAACATTTTTCATTAACGCACTAATTTACATATTAGATTCGTAAATGTTAAGAAACCAATTCTTATGTTCATCACTGTTATTGACATGTTTTAGAATATAATAAGAAATTAATAACTGAGACTGCGGAACGAAAACAGCGATATGATTGTTAATCTGACGATTAATATTCTTACAATTTTTTTATGTTTCAGAAAAAAATCAATGTGTCATGTGCGTCATAATTGGGTTAAAAAATATTTTTACACCTAACCGTTTCTCCATATATTATGTACCTCTTTATTATACTTATCAAAACTGCATGCACTCTGTGAAAACGCTTTACTGCTTTTGCTTGATGGCTCATTTAGTCGTAGTTTAATTTTAGATGTAGTTGTAATGAACTGGTAAGTCTTTTCAATTCATTTTATTACATATATTCGTAATTTACACAAGTTATGTATACATACGTGTGTGTTTTCCTTGTATAATTATATACCTAACTTGCTTGATTCTAACAAGTAAAACGTAACTTAAGGGGCAGATGTTGAACGCGAGCAGTTTGTAATTTTGTAATCTGTTTGATTTGCTTAGGTATTTGTTATTAGAAGACGTATAGGTTCAACAGCTGTCTCTTCTTCTAATTTAAATAAACTAGCTTTTTATATTCTAATGTGTTTTTTTCTCTATTGTACATTAATATATTCAAGCATAATTTTATTTTGTCATGAGTATCATTGTTTGCAAATCTACAAATTGCTTAGTCAGATTTTAATTATTGACATTATCGTAATTTGTAAACACAATTTGACCAGGTGTATAATATATTATTGTGAGGTGTCACAGCTACTTGGTACAATTGCATAGCATGATAGACGGGTCGATCATCTTAAAGTACCTCTCTTCGCTGCGATAAGACTAGGTACTTTTTTAGATCTATATTGTTTGTACATATGTACATAAAACTATACTAGGCAGCAATAATAATGGCTCGTAGGTTAATTTCATCTGAAATATGACCATCTAGAATTATTTTAAATAACATTAAAAATGTTGTTCAGGATCATATTTTATGTATTGGCTTAAGAACTCTTCAAAAGCAACGAGATTTTGCTTATGTTAAATCTATATCTATCTAATCAATTAATTTAAGAGATTGAAAATTCTCGGCATAGCAGAGAAATTTCAGAAATGTTCACCTAGCCTCGATGCACCTAGTCCAACGTTTTTTCCAATGAAAGGATTCGATTTTTGAAAGTTCACTCTGAAAAGGCTGGAAAATATTCAATAATAACTTCTGCAATCTGCTCATTAAAATCAGCTTTGCCGCTTCAAAGGCACTTTTGTGCGCCGGCCTTTCCTATAATTTTGTCCTGTCTACAACATTTCCCATAGAGAACTTTAACTATTTCATTGCCTTGCATCAATTTTGCAGATTTCTTATATTTCATCCTGGGTATCAAACTTACACCAACAATTTTATAAAGTAGTAGAAGTAGACACTCATCAGGTGGGCTTTCACTTCCACGACATCTCTAGTTTCTCGCTGCAGATTGCAGTTCCACCTAATTTTCGAATAGACTCACTTCCACCATTGTAATCAGTCATAAATTATAATTAAAGCCCAATTCCCCGATTCTTCTCGGTTTTATCTTTAACTGAAATCTATTAGCACAGTTTTATTAAACTTTCTCATGCAGATTTCCTTTTTTGTCTGTTATGGTTAATTTATTGTATAGCTCAATCATTGAACACTAAATCCACAATAAATAAATTAATTGAGAGTTACATTTTTTATTTCTATATGCCCGTGAATGCTATGACAAAACTAACAAAATTTGTACCACAAAACTTTTAAGTTTCGTATATTTTACACTTGTTCAAATTGGTTACTCTTTATGTCGTAAGAACCATTGATATATCTCCAATTCAAAAATATTAATCTTTATTTTATGAAAACGTAGGTAATCGATGGGGTACGTTGGAAATAGCAGCTCTAATCGCTGTACCATGTCTTGTAATCACATTCGGGGTGCTGTTCTTGGTACGCATGTTCAACAACAGATTTGCAATGCACGATCCCTTACCTCCTCTTGAAGACAGTATGGAAGCCCCCAATCTACCCATCTTGAACAGCAGAGTTAGCCTAAAACATATGATTGAGACAACCACAAGCGGAAGTGGTTCAGGTACGTATAGAATTAGTTTCGCAGTATAATATACACAGTACTCAACAGGATTTATGCAGGAATAACTTTAAGATATTCAAGTATGGGAACGTAAACTTTGATGTTCTTATGTACTACATGTCCATATCCTGCAAAAAATTAAGACGCAATTGTTTAACATAATGTTTACGTCAACAATGTTTAAAATACTTTAGTATAGTAGATACTTTTTATTTCAATAACTTTCTGAACTTATATGTTAAATGGAAGAAGAAATTCTGGTTGTACTTTGATCCCCTCGTGTTTTAAGTTTTTTTGGCTATTCTGCAAGCGACACCAGTCATCGAACCACTTCCTTGCTAAATCGTAAAAGATTGAATGGAGCGTGAATATTGGATAGTGGTTTAGAAATTCAATTATTGTAATTACTAAAATTGGCTTCTGACGATGTACACCAAGGACCCTTCAAGATCCTTTGTAAATCTCCGCTATCCTATACCTTTGACTGTGCGCCTTTGATAAAGAAATTTCTGGTAGATAACATCGTAAGTGTCTTCATGATTTTCATCAAAATGTTTTGTCCTCAAAAACGGTATTTTCATAAAAGGAACTCAATATTTTTCTGATTCATCTAGCAAATTGCGTCATCATTAAGAGAAACGTTTCGTATTTCGAATATTTATGATTATCTTATTTCGTCTTAAAACATATTCCTTGCTAATTGATGCATATCATCAAAAGTTTGGTAAACATGTTAAACGCTGTTAAAACCATCATGAAAAACTCATTGTGATAGTGTAAAAATTTATCATAGGTAGTTAAGGATGGCACAAACAAGAATACATATTTCTGGATGGCTAGGTTCAAAACGGGAAAGGAGACTATTGACCTATTATGAATAACCTAAGTCGGCCTTATTTCTCAATAAATATCTCATAATCTCCAATCACATCGCTTTTATATTTGCATTGATTAAAAAAATTGACGAAATATATGAACGACATATAGATATATATAAATACCCTAAATCAACATTACAATTCTTTTCCAGGCTTACCGCTATTAGTGCAACGTAGCATAGCTCGCCAGATCCAACTAGTTGAAATAATCGGACAAGGAAGATTCGGCGAAGTATGGAGAGGTAGGTGGAGAGGTGAAAACGTTGCCGTCAAAATCTTTAGCTCCAGAGAGGAAAGGTCTTGGTTTAGAGAAGCTGAAATCTACCAAACGGTAATGTTGAGGCATGAAAATATTCTAGGTTTCATAGCAGCTGACAACAAAGGTACTTTGTTCTTTATGAACATTAAATGATAAGAATTGGTATTGAACTTTAATTATAGACAACGGAACGTGGACGCAATTATGGCTTATTACTGATTATCACGAATACGGTTCTCTCTTCGATTATTTAGGAAAGAATACGTTAGATGTAGGTTCTATGATACGAATGGCTCTTTCTATCGCTACCGGTTTAGCACATCTTCACATGGATATTATGGGAACTCAAGGTAGATTTTTCAAGGTGTTTCTAATTAGTGTATTTTTGACATGAAATCAAATTTCAGGTAAGCCAGCTATTGCTCATAGAGATCTGAAATCCAAGAACATCTTGGTAAAATCCAATGGTACCTGCGCTATCGGAGATTTAGGTTTAGCAGTTAGACACAATGTAACAACAGATACTGTTGATATTCCGTTGAATAACAGAGTCGGTACAAAAAGATATATGGCTCCAGAAGTAAGTGTTTTAATATAATCTTATTTTATATGTGAATTACACGTGTGGCATTTTTTTTAAGGTTTTAGACGAAACCATGAACATAAACCATTTCGATTCTTTCAAACGCGCAGACGTGTACGCTCTCGGGTTGATATTTTGGGAAATAGCGAGAAGGTGTAATGTAGGTGGTATTTATGATGAATACCAACTCCCATTTTATGACGCTGTACCGTCAGATCCAACTATTGATGAAATGAGGAGGTATATACTTGCGCATATTACAGACCTACTGAAATACGTTTTTATTATTTTTTTTATTTAGGGTGGTGTGCGTAGAAAAGCAAAGACCAAACATCCCAAATCGCTGGCAAAGTTGCGAGGCTTTGCATGTGATGTCGAAATTAATGAAAGAATGTTGGTACCACAACGCAACCGCTCGTCTAACAGCTTTGAGGATCAAGAAAACTCTCTCTAATTTTAGAGCATCGGAAGAATTGAAAATATAATAATAGGATTGCGAGTAATATATTAATTGGTAAGATTTTACATCTATTTATATCTTGATACAAATAGAGTAATTTGTTTATTATTGGGTCATACATACTATAGAACACACTAGCAATACCAATACGCATCCAGATTCCAAGGGCTAATTCTGTATCATTTAACCAAAGCTTCTTTATGTTACCGATTATGACATAATTCTAAATTTATCATATTCTATTCTAAATCTTATATTTGTTTTTTTTTTATTCTAGGTACATTTCGAAGTGGAGGTGTTTAGGAGTGTGCGTGCGTGAATGTGTGAGTGTATATTTGAGAGACAAGTTTACAATTATCTTTTACTTTACACCAAACACTTAGTGATGTTGAAGTATTAATACCAGTTAATAAGTTTACTTCTTTTTTCATTCTGTCTTTTTCGTTATTTCTCTTTTGTTATCTCTTTTTTGTTGATATGTCCTCAATTTTATACAAGTAGTTAATATACAAGACTGGTAGTTCTTTTGTATATTTCTGAAATCAAGTTAATTAATTAGACAGCTAGATTTTGTAGCATCTGTTTCAACCATTATAAGAGAAACGAATTACGTAAGAATTTTCTTCACTATTTGTAACAGTAACCATACCAGTCCACTGCCCTATCCATTCCATAGATGATATCCACATAATATTGCATTGTACAGTTTATACACGCAAATCCTTATGAAATGCACACGTAGATTTTTATTGAATACGTATGGACTGAAACTGTATTTATATGACTGTTTTAAATTAGCCAAAGTTACCTGTCAATTATTCCTATATAACAAAGACAATATTTCATTAGTATTTTCCATATCCCGTTTTTATTTCTAAATGATGTATTTTATAAAAATCTACTCTGCATAAATAATTTGTTGACATTTTTATTTTTGACAGTGTTTATTGTTTTTACTTTATTTTTAAGACAGATGTTATACAATTATTATCTATAATTTTCTTTTGTATATGGTGACTTCGTCAATTTACTATTATTATAAACATCTACGTAACTAACAGCGATATAAAAAATCTTAATTATACTAATTTAAAAAAAATTGATTTCCACGATATATACGTATCGAAAAATATAGTCGAAGCGAAAATGCTAACATGTTACAATGAAAATATTCGTTTAATGGTAATTCGTTTAATTTTGTATTTAATTACTAAATGTGTGAAAGTCTGTACTAATAGTATAAATATGTATGTGTGAATGTATATGCGAAGATTGGAGGATTTGTTTTCGTAGTTCCTAAATCGTGTTTACCTTCTTAGTGTTAAAATTATTGTTAAAAATAATTTTGAAATCATTGTTCGTCTATAATATTTTAAATAGTTTTAAACAAATTCTTTTGCACTTTTAACATGTTGTTTGAAATAATTTTATTACATCGGCGAATGTTTGGGGATGGTACACGATTTACAAGGGGACATCAGCAACTGTAAAACTCATCATGAAACTTTGCTAATTAAAAAAATGAGTGGTATAAAATTAGCGTATGAAATCTGACGAGTACGTTAACCACATTTTAGAAACTTCTAGTTAGTTAAATAGTTCTAAACAGATTTGGATTTTGTTTACAAGAAATCGCGAAATAATAAACGTTAGAGAAAAAACAGCAATAAAATTTGGTTTTGACATCTTGACATATTATGAAGCAGCATCCGCAATTTACAAAGTATGACTAGAATTTGTTAGGCTCTATACTAACTTTACGCAAAAATGATCGCAAAAATTATTTGAAAATTTTTTACAACAAATAATTTGATGTAACCAAACAAAAAATTGTACATCGTAGATTCAATTTTATTTTGAAGTTATTTTATCAAAATGTACATGAAAATTATTTGGATAAGTTTATTACGTTGAGTAATGTCTAATAGTCAGAACGAAATAAATGCCGATTATTTTTATTTGTGTTGTCAATGAAAAGTAAATAACCAGCAAATAAGCAAACGTTATGGGGTAGAAACAATTCTGAATTATTTATGAACAATTTTCTCTTTTCTAATATTCTGTTCGCAACGTGTACAATAATTATTTCTTAAGATTTTTGCATGAATTTAGTATCGCGTCAAACAATTTTAAGATATAAAAAAAACTTTTTTATCAATTTATCTATTCCGGGTTTTGTTCTTGTATGTACGGTTCGTGTTATGGAATAGGCATACCTTGATATGTGAAGCAAGCTGTTTAGAATTTGATATAAGTTAATGTAGTCGATTTGCTGCAGTGAACATGACAGTTAAATTTGTAAAACTAGCGTTTATATCGTGTTGAAAATTCGGTATACTACAGTTACAGGCAGAAGATTAAATACGCCAGTCTAATGTCAGTAAATATGAGTTTTTAAAGCTTTTTATGTAAGTCTCAACTTTGTTAAAATTGACTCCAGATTGATGGGACCCCTTTCTATCGTGGGAATTCAGGAAAATCATTTTCAAAACCAGTATTCTGATTCTTCAGAAGCATGAAGTATGAAGGAGGAAAATCATTATCTGAACACTTGCTTCTTTTAATGAAATTTACTAAATTTTAAGCGAAATAATTGTTATCGGCTTAAACACTTATGTAGGAGATCACATTTACTGGCTTATCCGGAATAATTCTATTATCGACTATAGTTTAACGCAAAACTTGGATGAATATCCACCCCATTATAGGTTTCCTTTTTTAGTGGCAGACAACAGTTGCGGGTATTGAATACTATTCGCTCTTGGGGAAACAATTAATAACGCAATTTTACTTAAGGCAAGATAATATTATAACAACCCATACATAAGTATATACACAAGCGTATACAGTAACACAAGCAGTGATAGTTCAATAAGCAATACAGCTTGGAAGTCAAAGAAGGCAGTTGTACTCCGCACAGATTAAAAAAAGAAATCACCAAATTTTTTCTCGCACTGCATGTGAGGAAGGCATAATATTTTGATTTATGTTGATCATTTGATTTATGTTGATGATAATATCCACAGTTAGTTATTCACCAACGAAAAATGGAATGACGATCATTAATAACGTAAATACTTATAAATATCCTAACAACAACGTGCACCGATTTCTCAGCAAGAACATCTGGCATAGCCAAATTCGAGTTTTTCATTCCGACAGATTTGGCTAAATCAGATGAATTATTGCAAAAGACTGGCAGGATTTTAGGTTTTTCAATGAAGAAAGCGATTAACTGTATTTACGTATTTTATCAGGGCATTCCAAATTGTTAATTATATGTTTGTATGTACATGTACCCGAAATTTAATTTTAACAATGATATTTTAATTATAGACAAGCAATGATATCAAATGGTCACCCATTAGATACGAATCATGTATAATTGTATCTAAGGGGCAGGTAAGAACAAATTTCGAAGAACGATTCTGAACCTAAATATTGTGCTAATTATATTTTTATGTACGAACAATTTATTGCCTAACATTTAGTTTTGCCAACAAATAAAATAAAATACAAATGCGTACCTTCTGGTGTAGGTACAAACAAAGAAGTAACAAAAATCTAGTTTCCGAATCGAGGTATTTTTTAAGACGATTGTAAAGAGGAAACTGCTGTACTAACGCTAATCTATGTAATCGTCACTTTGCAAATAAAACTGCAGAGGAAGTATTTTATTAAATGGAACAAATCGAATATTGGAAATATGAGAGAAAAATATTTCTAATACAGTTAGTAGTAACCGCGAAATATGTTACGGTATTCTCACACTAGAATTGCATATCTTATATGGAACAAAATATGAGAAACCATATGTTACACCCCTTTTGGTGGACAAGGCATTAAAAAGAAACGAGTCGAAGACTGATTTGGCTAAGTTTTTTATTCTTAAATTGTGAAATCATAATTGGCTGAAAACATATTTTTATCGATTTATTATCCATGCAGAACATGTTTGTAAAAGTGTACGGTTGGGTATTATGTTGATGTTTTGATTTTACTGCACAGAGTTTGTATATTGTATGAAGACAAAGAATAATGTACACTGATACCATATAATTATTATACAGTAATTATTAATGTTAATGACTTTATATTTAAATTGTAACTATTAAAATTTAGATGCATATTTTATCATTTAACTATTTAAACCTAAGGGAATATGCATGAATAATTATATTTCTACGTATGTTTTATTTGGTTTTGTGCACTTTTCGAATAGATTACGATAATTCGTTCATACTTCAGTTATAGTTCGTATTTAATCAATGAAATGATAAATAAACATTAGACTACATTAAATTACATTTTTTATAAACGATACAGAACGGTATATATATTTGCTCAAAAATCTTTTAACTAAATAGATACACACGTGGACTAAATATAATCGATTATTAAAACTGAAACAAAATGATAGAGTATGCATTGGGTTGTTCTCATCTTTTGTCAATATGTATATACAGATGTAGCTATCCTCTTATAAAGTTGAAAAAAAAGATATGGTTAACCAATAAATGGTAAAAAATATTTTTTAAATAACAATAGTGCTGTTTTGCAAAGGTACAAATTCGTGTCAGAGTTTTTATACAGAGTAAATTTGTTGTCAAGTTTTGCCAAATGATGCGCGTGTGGTCATATTTATACTTCAGCAAACATAATGTTGATTAACTAATACAGTTTAATTAAAAAAAAAATATATAGGATAATGCAACACAATAATGGTAGTAAATCAATGAATTTCGTTATAATTTTTGCGGGACCTCTACTAATACATCCCTGTATTACATTATCCCCTAATTTTGATAAGAATTGAATAAAAATAAACCTAATAAAACTGTGATTTATAAAATACACCGGAACGCAATAGAAATTTTCTTCTTTTAAAGATCATCACAACTACAGCCTTCTATTTTTGATTCTCTCATTCTATAATTATGATCACACACGATATGTAGAAAATATAGAGATTACGGTATATTAGAATCAAAACAAAATAAATTATCGTTCGACATCTAAATTTACATATATCCTAAAACTTTGGATGAGATTCGAGAATATATATTCGGATTTAAATGGTTAAATACTCTAATCTCTATTGATAGGTTATAAAAGAAAAAAAATTCCTCAGGATAAATGTACACACAAATGCAATAGTTTTCCTCAGTACTTTATATAAATATAAATATAAGTAGATGTTTTGTTGAGAAGCAAATGCTTTTATGTTTCTTTTTCTGTTATGTAGAAAGCCGTTAAAAATTTCCTGTGTATATTAGGTTTTATAAATATATATAATATAAAATAAATTATCTATAAGTAGGTTTATTTTTATGGAAAAATATAACAAAAGCATTTGCCTTTTATTATTTTGTTTTTTTTCTTTTTGTACAGAGATGTTTTGTGCTTAGATGCAAGTATATACCATTTGTAAACGTATTTGAAGAATATATTAATCTAAAATTAAGTGTATCTTTAATTCGTCTTATAACTAACATAAATCCAGAACCTCAAGTTATTTCTTATTTACTATTCGTTAAGATATCGTCTATATAACATGCGCAATGTAGAATAAGAATGCGAATTGTTGTGCTGGATCAGTGCTATTTTAATGGAAAATACAAAAATACACTAATTAACAATAATGACATTTCTCTCTAACTGACAGATGATTAATTATTTAGTCATGGCTTCCTAACACCTCCTGTTCTTAAAGAACAAAATCATCTAGGTACTTCGGTGTTTTCCGTTGACGTTGAGGTCTGCATGTTTCGAGTATTGTTGATGGTACAATGCTGTCATCAGAGTGTGACTCAACTGGATCACTATTTACTTGAATTGATGTAGATTGATTTTGAGTAGGAATTTCGAACTCTTCTAATAGAAGGTGCAATGGAAGTTGTTGCGGACTTTTAATGATATTATCATGGCTGAATCGTTGACGAATTTGGTTGGCATGAACTCGAATAAGTCTTGATGTCTCAGTCAACACGTTGTACATGACATTGCCAATATTTTCAATGATCTCGCCTTTAATCCATTTCCATGCGTTTGCTTTATATGTCTTAACGTAGACCCTGTCGCCTGGTGCGTACGATCTAGGTTTTGTACCATGTTTCATGTTAAATTGCTTTTCTTGAACAAAAGCATCTTCAGATTTGGCTTGAGCCTTTTCCTTTGGTGGGAAAAGCATGTGGAATGTTGTTCTAAGTTCTCTTCCTTGTAATGTCTTTGCTGGAGTTTTTCCATCTGGACAACGGCAGTTGGGAGTTGTTCGATATGAGAATAGGAATGATCTGATTTGGTCCTTTAGAGATGTTCTTCCTCCTGCGATTTTCTTGAGAGCTCTCTTGAATGTTCCAACAAATCGCTCAGCTTGTCCGTTAGATTATGGATGAAATGGTACCGTTCGTATGTGCTTAATACCATTTCTTAAACAGAATTCTTGGAAAATAACGCGAGTAAACTGAGTCCCGTTGTCTGATACAATAGTTTCAGGTATTCCAAAACGCGAAAAAATGTCTTCTAATGCGTTAATAGTAAATTCTGACGTAATTGTTCGTGTTTGAATGACTTCAGGCCATTTTGAATAAGCATCCACGACTATAAAAAAAAATAATCGCCATCAATTGGTCCTGCAAAATCAATGTGAAGTCTTTGCTATGGGTTGGTAGGTGTCAACCATGATTCCAGTGGAACCTTAATTGGTGTATTTGCTGCTTGCGCACAGTTTGAGCAATTGCGGACAAAATCCGCAATGTCTTGATCCATGTGTGGCCAATAGACATATTTTCAAGCTAAGGATTTCATTCTTTTCTCTCCAGGATGACTTTTATGTAGCTGGTTGAGAATTCGATTGCGGAAAATCGTTGGAATAACGAGTCGATTTTCGTACATCACACATTCATTGACAAGTATGAGTGAATTCCTCCTGGCGTGAAACTGCTTGAGATCGTGATTGAGATCTTTTATTTTGTAAGGCCACTTGGTCTGTATATATTTGGTAACTTTCTGCAGATCCTTGTCTTTTCTCGTTGCTTGAAAAACCATATTAAGTGTTATTGGAAGGTTCTGAATATTTTCTTCTAGAACTTGAACCGAGTCATTATGGATAGCTGCAATGACTGTGTCTTCGTCTGGTTGAATGGATGAATTTATCAGTCTTGAAAGTATATCTGCATATCCAAACTCTGTCGTTGGTACGAATTTAATATCAAAATCGTATGAAAGGAGAAGAATGGCCCACATCTGAAGTCTGTTTGCAGAATACGCAGGAATTCCCTTCTTGGAGCCGAATATGGTGATGAGCGGCTTATGATCTGTTTGTAGCACAAACTTGCGTCCGTGGATCATGCGATGAACTTTGTTACGGCAAATATTAGAGCTAAACCCTCTTTCTCTATTTGACTATAACTTTTCTCTGCTGGTGTCAGAGTTCTTGAAGCATGATAAACAGCCTTGATTGAAACGTCCTCAAATTCATGTAGAATGCATGCTCCAATTCCGGTATTAGAAGCGTCTGCTGCAACAATTATTTTCTTCGTCGGATCGAAATGGGTAAGAAGAAGATCTGACTTGAGAATCTTCTTGAATTCGTCAAAAGAGTGTTGACATTCTTTCGACCAATTCCATTTGGTGTCCTTCTTTAACAAATTGTCTAGTGGTTTGCGCAGATTATGCATGTTTTTGATAAATTTACCGTAGTACGTGATTGCACCAAGGAAAGAGCGCAATGTTGATTCACATGATGGTGGTGGCATGGTGCCGATGGCTTCGATCTTTGCAGGATCGGGTTTGATGCGTCCTGAATCTATCTGATAACCCAAATAGCGGAGTTGTTTTGTGAAAAATTTGCATTTTCCGACTTTGATTTTAAATCCGAATTCCCGAATTCTATCGAAAAGGTTATCCAGGTGTTGTCGATGTTGACTATCGTTACTACTTGCAACTAGTATGTCGTCGAGATAGGAGGATGTTCCATCGAATCCCATCCTCGTCGCCAAATGTTGTGCTGGATCTGTGCTATTTTAATGGAAAATACAAAAATACACTAATTAACAATAATGACATTTCTCTCTAACTAACTGACAGATGATTAATTATTTAGTCATGGGTGGTCATGGCTTCCTAACACGAATAAACAAATAATTTGACAAATATAGACTAAGGGCTAGTTCATAGCTATCCGTTTGTCCGTCTGCGTTTATACGTTGACGGATGAAAATTTTTCTGCGGTTCATAGCGTTGCGTCTGTAACGTACGTTTATTGACAGATCACTTTCCTATGCTAACCGTTTTGTTGTGACAGGTCTAACCTCACTTTTTTCGTAAACGGATGAACGGACGCGTACAAAGTTCAACGTCGGTCAACTTTATCCGTTATCGGATAGACTGTGAAGCACATAAAAATAACGTTCACAGTCTATCCGATAACGGATAAAGTTGACCGACGTTGAACTTTGTACGCGTCCGTTCATCCGTTTAGGAAAAAAGTGAGGTTAGACCTGTCACAACAAAACGGTTAGCATAGGAAATTGATCTGACAATAAACGTACGTTACAGACGCAACGCTATGAACCGCAAAAAAATTCCGTCAACGTATAAACGCAGACGGACAAACGGAGAGCTATGAACTAGCCCTTATCCATGACTTATCGATTTGGTTTTTGATTACAGCACTGTCATCAGTAGGTTCGTAGGTTCCTAATTGTATATAGTAATTCGTAAAGATTAGAGAGATTAAGGAGATTTAAATGTACAGCAAAGTTCTTAAAGTTTCATTAAGTATTTTGGAGATTAAAACGTTAAAAGAAGGCAGGAGATAAAAGCGCAAAAGTCATCTGAATAAACAATCCAACAAATTTAATCAAATTTGTAGTCAGATACAATTTTTTTGCGAAATTAATGTGTCAATTAACAAACGTCAGTTTATTATACTGCAAAACTCCGCTTTTTATTTTATTATACCGATCAATTAATGAAACAGTTCTTTGCAAGGCAAACAGTAAGTATCGATACAAATCCTTCTATAATTTCCGATAGTTACGCGAGTAGATGGGACACTTTAACCCTGAGAGAAAAAATGTTAATTATGTTAACCGTTCTGAATGCTGTGTTGTTTGGCGGACTATTGGGAGGTTTAGTTTCGATGCTTACGATCTATCCGCCCTCCTGTACCTGAGCGATGTCAACGTTTCAACTTAATGTTATACCATTCCACTTACTTACTTACACTAGTTTTTAACTGAAATAAAATATTAATAGTATATTTATGTATTTTATCTTATGCATCTTTTGCATATTAGATCGCAATACTTTCTATGTTATTTAATATATCGGAAGAACGAAAAGAGAACTTTGGCAATGGACCTTGCAGCTCCGCTGAGAACATTAATTAGAAGTATGTAAATACAAAAATGTGACCAAGAAAAACTTCAGTCTAATTATCTTATTACTAGAATTCACTGCATTTGTATATTTGTGCCTATGTCATATCCGCAATAGCTTAACTTGTATTGTTTGGCAGATTTCTTGCGTATCTTAAACTAGTATTGTTAATTGCTAACATATTCATTCAGTTTCCTTGAAAATGACCAAGTCATTTACTCCATTAGTTCGTTTATTGAGTTTCAAAATAATTCCTTTTATTGTATTTGCAAAAATGAATATCTATTAATTTCTGTTAATCAATTCCAATATTCTTCTAGCTGAAGTTGTTATTCTAATCTTAAATACTTCAGTTATACATTTTTTCTAATCTAAACTAAGAAAGCCACTTACTTAATAAGGCGTTTTTTAGTGAAAAAGGGCAAAACACAAAATTTACCTAAACTACCAATACTACAAAATATATTATATGTATGTACTTTGTTTAACAATAATATATAATTATAACATTAAAAGAAACTATTTAAATAATAACATAGAAACATTAAGTGTTTAATAGAATGCTGTTCTAAATCGGCCATTATATATGTCAGACATTTCTTTCATATTTGTGTAAAGTGGATCATCCTTATTAACCGGTTCCAAATCCTCAAGGAAAAGTACAATACATTTTAAATTTAATAGGAATTGGTTTAGTAAGTCAAACTCTTTGCCTTCTTTAAAACCATTATCTCTCCGTATGGCTTCTAAAATTCCATGTCTATAGAAGTCTGCGACGTAACTGTTATATGCTGTGCCCGTTTCTAGAAGTGGTACTACTTTTATTCCTGGACAAATCTAGAAGTTTTAATAATATACAAATGTTAGTATTAGTAAAGGCTACAGTAAAAATCATTACCTCACTTCTAATATTGCTTATTATAGTGCCGGTGTACAAGTTCTTGTCATCGTTTCCGGATAATGCAGTAAAACTAGAGCAAGCCGTTATTTCGCGACGAGCTGATTTGATAGAAGCAGATAATGTACCTGAAACAAATCTCATCGTGACATGTTCTGCATGAACATTTTGGCTATACTAATATAATTAGTATCATGTAAACAACCTGGTTCTTCATCTTCATAAAAATACTGCGGTGAATAAGTAATCCCTGACAATGGTAACGTTTCATCTTTACCCAACATCGGAACCAAATGCTTCGCAACACTTACAAAGTATTCGTTGAAAATACTTTTAACTTCCGCATTGTACTGTTGGATTGCCTGGAAGAAGTCTCGATGCGATTATTTCAATTTAGAACACGGAAGAGAAGCCTCTTCAGCTGATGGTTTGGCTGTGTAATTGTTCATTTCTCGAGATTTCAATGTTAGTATAATATTCAGCGTCTTAAGAGCATGGTTAAACCAGCGAAAAACTCTTTGCGTGAATTTAGGAAAGGAATTTCGGGCATCTATGGAATCAATTTTCATAGCAATGTTTATAACTTTTTTTATATTTGAAATTTTCGACGATATAATATGAAAATATTCACTGGATCTATTGGTGCCAAAATAAAACACT
>SMLS01073983.1:0-18227 GCA_004785975.1 Popillia japonica
GTAATTATCGTAATTTTGACCCAGAAAATGATGTCATTCTAGTTTTGGCCATATAGTAATGGTGGCAATAGTACTTTAAAAACTAGAACGTAATAAAACCTAATGTCCTGAAACAGCGCCCTCTAAAGTTGATGGGAAATATTAAAACTGGAAAGTTCTCCCTCTATGGTCATGCGTAGCACTAAGCTATAGTCTATTTATGATAACAAACGAGGCCAGTAAACTCAGAAATAGTTACCTTTACAAAACGAAATACTCATCTTTTTATGCAAAGGTGCCTGTCCTCTACATTGTTGCCATTTCTGAGCTATCATAACTTAGTACATAACCTATTAGAGCAAAGATTTTGCAATAATGCTTACCGCCATTATGACGTGTATTGATAACGTAAACAGACTATACTAATAGTGTTTACGTAACAATAAATAAATAAACAGTATTGCCAACAATCTCTTGAATAAAAAGGGATATTGACAGCTACTATTTTTGACCTGCACTTACGTTAGCCAATAATAGATAGTATTTACATATAACACTTATTATTGTAGTCTTTTAAAAATTTGTGGAAGTTTCGCCAAATATTAAAATATTATCACGAAAAATCGATTAAAAGCATTTTTTTAGATCAGCTTCATTTACTTTCCGAATTTTTGTTTGAAACTTTCCCCCATGTAGTCTTCATGGAAGATTTGAGAAGAACAGAAATTTAGATGTGAATTTGAGAAAAAAATGAGGAAAGCAAAGTTGTACTTTCATGAATTTAGTTTCCAGGTTTACGAAATTTGAAGTTTTGGAAACTGTTCTTGGTTGTTATAGGTTGGTATTGTTTCAAAATTATAGCAATTCTAGCAATGAGTGGTGAATGAAGTCATCACTTATTAGTTTGGGCAGTTAGCTTAAATCAGGCAAAAATTTGTGACTTGGGGTACTTTAAATTGAGGTAAAAGATTATTTTCAAAATCTGGTCAACCATTACTTGATAGAAGAAATGGATTGAATTCAGCTGAGGCAAGACAGTTGCTGCTAATAAACTGTATAAGAGTAGCTAATTTTGAAGATTATTAACAAATTGTATATTGTCCATTCTGATCAAGTACCTTTTTCCAAACTTCTGGCAGTAGCATGGTCAGAAAATATTTGTCCTTTCCTGGCGAAAAACTGCTCTAGGTGATTTTTGACTTTTTTATTTGGAGTAAAAGTTTTACCGCCTAAAACATTTTGTGAAGACCAGACCAAAGCAGGTAGTAGACTGGCCTTTCAAGTTTTCATGAATTATTGTGTCTTTATTAGCTTCAACTAGCCTTCCAGAACGTGGTGCATCAGTTTTTTGAGACTGGCGTACCACCAATACATCTGCTTCCTACCCATTTGATAATATTTTCCTTGCCAGCATTTTAACCTTTTCGATAGTAAACAAATAAAGTAGGGTACCAACTACCAACCAAAAAGTATTGCGTAAAATCGATTGGACTTTCTAGAAAAGCCAGCTTTGCTAGACGAGCTCTAAGATCTAATGACAATAAATTAAAAGCACAACTATTTAATTAATCTTAATTATTTATTTTTCAACTTCCTATTTAATCTTACATCTGTTTTATTTCAAGGAAGTAAAAGTAACTTTTAGCCAAATAAAACACGAGCACCAACTAAACGAAAATCCGCAGTTTACAAGAACGAGAAACCCTTCAATTAGAAAAGCTGCTTAGCTTAGATGAAGATGTGATTTTATCTTTTGTTTTACAACGAGAAAGCGGCCAGTTCCTCGTAGAATATTTTCCGCATTTCTGTCGAAAATAAACGCTTATTATATTGTCCCATTTTTACCCTCAAGTTATTATTATTATTATTTTATTATTATTTTATTATTATTATTATTATTATTATTATTATATACAAAATCTGTTTTAATTTAGAGTGCACACTTACACGATTCAGCCTTTAATTAAACATTGTACGATTTGTACGCCCAACTTCCATTGCTAAACGTTTAGATTGATTGTAATGAGTTAGTACATACTACAGCAGTTATTTGTATTGTAAACACACATACGTCATTAGAGTGTTTGGCGATTTTATCGACCAATTTGGCCGATTGTAAATCGAGGATGACATAATTAATAAACCAATTGGAAGCATCACTTCGTAGATGCAATTTCATATGAAATAATTAATGCAATAGGTTATTTATAGATTATAAGACAAGTTTATTCGAGAACTAGGTGAGACGAGAGACATAAATCTCTCTAGAAGCGCCGAGAATGATTCACGATCACAGTTTCTAGGCCAGTTGTTAGTAAATGATGTGTTGAAAATATATTCGTTCCCTGGTTTTTCCTCGTTGGAACTGAAGTGAGGAGATTCGTTGACAAATATCCTCTCGAGAACTGTTTTTGGTGGTAATAAATCCAAATTTGCGTTCTACGTGTGGCAAAGAATATTACTGTTAAGTAAAACTGTGTCTTCGTATTTCTTCAGCAATATTCTAGAAGTAGTCTTTATGCATTCAAATTGTTTGAATATGTTCTTTATTAGTGTTTACTATCAAAAAGGTAAAAATGCTATTCAAGCAAGAAGAAAATTAGCCAATCTCTATGGAAATCTATTGCCAGTACGCCAATGCCAAAATTGGTTTGAAAAATTAAGATCCAGCAATTTTGATGTTGAAGATTTACCAGATTATTGAAGGCTAGTTGAGCTACATAGCTTCTACCAGATAGCACAACACTTAATTTTGTACTGTAGGTACTATGGACAAACTGAAGTTTGGTAACTTCACAAAAGCTTTTAGAGCTTGAATGGTATATACTGCCCACACCACCATGTTTTCCAGATTTGGCAACTTGTGTCTGACTTTTGAACTGTAGTGTTGCAGATTATTTTGACATTTTTTCTTTCTTTTTGGCCTTTCGGAATAGGTATAGGAAGAAAGACAAGTGAAATTGGTGGTAGCTCATACCATGATAAGCAATTCATCCACGGGAGCACGTCCTCCATTTTCTGGCCAAAATATTAGCCATCCCAAAAGACATTCTAAACTGCCTACTGTCAAAATTGATTCCAAAGTGATACTGGAATTCTATAGGAAGCCAGTAAAACTGGCAGCATATGTTGGAGGAAGAAAAAGCAATTGAGGCTAGGTTTTCACAACCATAGCTACATTGCATTAACATTTTCCGGGGGTTGTCGTGTAGGAAAGATTTTATTTGAGATGTCTCCAATAATTCTATCACCTTTCCCATAAAGTATCTAAAGATCTCCTTGAAGAAGCTAACAGTATGATTAGGAAAATATCAGATAGAAAAATGTTGAACGCGACAACTACCTGAAGACTTCAATGTAAGTAATGATTGGTGGCATTGCTCCCTAGCATAAAGCATATGGCAAAAAGACGTTTAGTGCTTTTTCGTTTGTGGAAGACATTTTCCATGTTGGCATAAAACACAATGCCCAAAGGTGTGGTTTTATGTTTGGTATTAGTAACACAACCCCACCAGAGAGACTGCAAAGTCTTCGACTGGTTTGTGTATGCTTCGACATCCTTGAATGGGGCCATATATATTGGCAAACCTAGGCCCTCCCTCTCCCCCTTCAGCTAATCCATCAATCCGAACCAAAATAATAACCATCTAAACTTGTTCAGAGAACAGTTTGATTGGTTCGATTAATTAAAAAATTGATCAAAATCCTATTTGACAGCCAAGCTATCCACAGAACAGTGCAAGCTGTCAAGGGTGTTTCTGGATTTGTTACTGGAGTGCTCCATTACGGGATCAAACACAATGAAATTGCTGATGTTTTCTGATTTTGTCATTTTTTGGGTTTTAATTTGGAGGTTCATTGCATTTGACTTCTATGTTTCGTTAGAGTGTTGGACAGATAAAATTGCTTCTAGCTATAGTTTCTCAAATTTTGCTGATTCGGTCCCAGTCGTCTAAGTAAGATTTGGCAAAAGATTTTCCAAATCTAGAAGTGGTTATAGTTGCATACACGCCCTGGATAGTCTTCTTAGGGTTGGCTAATATTCTGAAGCAGATTATCAACTGGTTCTAGAGAAAATTAAAATTTTGCCATACAATACTGGCATGAGCTGACTTTTTCCAATCATTCTGCCACCTTCCCCAAAAGGTATTTAAAGATCTTCTTGAAGAAGCTAACAGCATGATTAGCAAAATATCAGATAGAAAAATGTAGAACGCGACAACTACTTGAAGACTTCAATGTAAGTAATGGTTGGTGGTATTGCTCCCTGCCATAAAGCATATGGCAAAAAAACGTTTAGTGCTTTTTCATTAATTCGTTCGATTTAAATTTAATATTTGGGTCGTTTGTGGAAGGCGTTTCCCATACTGGCCTAAAACAAAATGCCCAAAAGTGTGGTTTTATGTTTGGGATTAGTAACACAACCCCACCAGAAAGACTGCAAAAACCTAGGTGTTGAAGTCTTTGTCTGGTTTGCATATGCTTCGACATCCTTGAATGGGGCGATAGATATTGGCAAAACCGTCAGCCAATCCATTCATTCGAACCAACATAATAGCCATCTAAACTTGTTCAGAGAACAGCTTGCTTGGTTACATAATTCGAAGAATTGATCAAATCAAATCGATTTGACAGCCAATCTATCCACAGAACAGTGCAAGCTGTCAAGGCTCTCTCTGAATTTGTTACTGAAGTGCCACACTACGCAATCAAAGACAATGAAATTGCTGATGCTTTCTGATTTTGTCATTTTTTGGGTTTTAATTTGGGGGTCCCTTGCATTCGACTTCTATGTTTCGTTAGAGTGTTGGGCAGATAAAATTGCTTTTAGCTATAGTTTCTCAAATTTTACTGATTCTGTCTCAATCGACTATACTAAGATTTGGCAAAAGATTCTCTAAATCTAGAAGTGGCTATAGTTGCATACACTACCTGGACAGTCTTCTTAGGTTTGGCTAATACTCTGTGGCAGATCATCAAGTGGTTCTAGAGAAAATTAAAATTTTGCTATACAATACTGGCATTTTTGAGTTTCAATCTGCATATTTCTTTCATACGAATTTTTATCTTGCGTTAGAGTTCTCGGCAGATGAATCCCATGAAATTAAATCTACCTGTAATGAAATCCCATTTAAATAATCACAATCCTGAATGTATTCACTTAAATCGAAACAATGTAAAAGACACCTGACCTTTACGATAAGATCTCCTAAAGAGACTCCATCTTAAAGAGAACAATAGTCGAAATCCGTCTACCGCAATCTAGTAAATAGACCGTAAAAGTTCAGTTTCAAATTCCCAACCAATTACATATAACAGAACCGCGAGAATAATGTCCGCTTGACCGCGAACAAGACGCCTATTGTACCGTGAAGGGCTACTCTACCCGACTTTACCGAGCACTTAAGGCCCGCAGCTGAGCCCCCGTATCTAGGGAATTAAGTAAACTAAAAATCCACTCAACGATCTGTTAGCTGGGAGACTAACTACGGCGATCTCCACCGTTTTATTTCCTCGGCCTGCGGCGTTTCTTGTTTTTCTCCTCGGCTAATTCCTTTCGGCTTACATCGAGATCGTTAATACATCTTGATTAAAGATGTGTAGAGGCCTTCAGTATAAATACAGGATCGTTAAGGAGAAGAAAACAGATAGATGAGTTGGGATGTTTTATAGAGAATAGTTTAGAATTTATTCTAGGAATATTATGGTGAAAAATGATGATACAGAAAAGAATTATAATTAGGTCGATATAAAAGGAAAAAGCACTCCTACAGGTTTTTTTCCATTATCACCTTATTACATGAAAACTTTCCTCTACAGTCGTGCTATCGTAAAATTCGCGATATATAAAATTAGCGCATACTTTTCCTTTGTGTGAGCTTTTATCAGGGCCAAATATAATAAAATGTACTGGCATGAAGTTACTGCATAAGGATAAAGGAGAGTTCAACAGCTGCTGAGAATTTAATAATGGTTGCTCTGTCTAAAATTTCTTTTGAGACGCAGTGAATCAGCGTAATATGAAGTTATGATGGAAAAATGATATGATGAAACCTGCAACGGTGTTGAAAGTAAACTCATTCTGCTTTCGTTTATTCTGTCAACGTGGACTGCATTAAGGTTGGTGCTTTATTGGGGAAAGTGTGTAATTCCTTATACTTCATCATGAGCATGTAGCTCTCTGGGTCTGTAAAGTGAGTAATGTTCGGTAAAATGTGGTTAAAAAGGTCCAGGCTGCAGGATCCGTTACCCTTTTCGTCCCCCCCCCCCATGTTGGGTTCCTAAATCCCGAAAGTATCGGGTCTTGGTGAAGTCTTCGGTGGTGGGATGTCTTGGTTGAGATTCAGTCATCTGCCTTGAGGAGGTGTCGATAGATGACTAGATACCTACAGACCTCCTGTATATATCTAGGCATCTTCCTTGATGGGTGTCGTGTTAGGACAAGACATGTTCTCAAGCCAGACGACTGAACCTCAGCCAAGACATACCACCACTGAAGACTTCACCAGGACCGGCTACTTTCGGGCTTCAGAAGCCAAACATAGGGGACAAAAAGTGTAACGGACTCTGCAGTCCAGACCCTTGGTCATGGTCGCTTACAGGAGGTGTGTAGGTGTCTACTTCTCTAAGATGCTGTATAAGTGGATTCTTCGACAGTGCAGCCTTCTCTAAAATTACTCTGGCTGGTGCTGCGACAATTATTTGCAGCCTCCTGTATTATAGGATGTTGAGCCAATTTTTTTTTGAGTAGGACAGGCACAACGACGAAATAGATATTTTGATGTTCAAGCTAAGTGAGCTATTCTAGCACAATAGGGGAGCCACACCTGGCTTTGCTCGTAGAAATTTTGTTCCCTGATCGTCAGCCTTGGATCAAGTATAATACTGAGGAATTATGTCTTCAGTCTGTACGAAATTCTTTGCTGCGTAACCATGATGTTTGTTGACTAACAAGCGGACAGCCTCGCATTTGCTTGCGTTAATGCTTAGCCTCCACTTGGTTGCTGAAAGATGTGTAGGAAAGTTTGGGTACCTTTGGGAGTCGCTAGTGTAATATGCAAAGAGCTCAAGTCCCAAAAAGAAGCCTTGAGGGACGCCAGCTGTCTCTAAGAGGCGATAGTTAGCCGTCAAACTTGACTCGGAAAGATCTTCCGAACAAGCAGGAACCCATAAGGGCGTTCTCGAGGCCGATGATGAGAATGAAGATCATACTTGGCCTCTCTCTGCTGCATCTGGTGTTGTGGTCAGAAGTTATCCTGGAGACTTACAGGGCAAAAGGTAGTGCATGCAAAGGCTTCATTGGTAAAAGCTTGCGTTAATGCTTAGCTTCCACCTGGTGACCTATCCACGAATGTTGTCGACGGATCGCTGGAGACGCCTGCATATTAGTCTATCGTTGCTGAAAGATGTGTAGGAAAGTTTGGGTACCTTTGGGAGTCGCTGGTGTAATATGCGAAGAGCTGAAGTCTCAAAAAGAAACCTTGAGGGACGCCAGCTCTAAGTCTGTCTCTAAGTTAGCCATCAAACTTGACTCGGAAAGATCTTCCGAACAACCACGAATTCAGGCCGGGCGTTCCCTCGGGCCCAGGGCGTTCTCTAGGCCCATGACGGGAATGAAGATCATACTTGGCCTCTCTCTGCTGCATCTGGTGTTGTGGTCAGAAGTTATCCTGGAGGCTTACAGGGCAAAATGTAATGCATGCAAAGGCTTCATTGGTAAAAGCTTGCATACTTGTTTCTTCGAGTGTAACTTTGACAATTTTGAAGCGGAGATAAATTCTTTTCGATCGAATAGTCCTCAATTTTATATCTGGTGGCTATCGAGTCAAACTCAATGGTGTTGTTAGTATGTACTATGGGAAAATATGGAAGCTCTTCGAGCGTGCCTTCGGTCTGGTGGACTATTCCCCTTGTCTTTAAAATAATCCACGGTTTCTTGAGCTTCTGGGTTGTTACACAATTCTTCGAATGCCTAGAGTATGGAAGCTTCTACTAAGCCCACGAACCAAATTTTTCTGTACAGGTATTGGTCAAAATGAAAAACGCACCCCTTAGTTACACTACCTGTGTGTGAAACCAATGTTCAGAGCTTTCCAAAATTTTGACCCAACATTGTGGCAAAAATTAGGATTCTAGAATATATGGGCCCAGATCCAAATTGCAAGTCGTTTGAGTATATTTGTCAGGAATAATCAGATTTTCCCTGAACTGCGACAGAGCTGATGCTGCATGGTTAGTTTTTCGAATATTGCAAGATGCTCTCCTGCAGCTGACATCAGGACACTGTTGCTGATGGTCGTTGACAGCGAGGAGTTGGTGTATTGTGGTGTCCTTTGTGCTTCCTTAGCTGGTGTCTTTGAATTCTTCCATGCACATTGCTACTCCCAGGTTCACAGCCCCCTCCCATTTCCTCTTCCTATGACTACCAGCCAAATATATAATGATATCGCTTGATTCACAAAAAAAAATCAGCAATACTGAGATATTACCACCTGAAGAAATGGACAATGTATAGTATTACCTTCTAGAAAGTATGTTGAACTAGACGCGTCCACATTCACAACTTAACAAGGTTCCTGTTATATTAATGTGACTTTGCTATGTGATCAAGGTGCGATAACAGCGACAAAGTTATGGTTTCCAGTCATGAGGTTCGTATGCTAATGGCTATAGGGGGAATGCTTTCAGATACGGGTTGCAGTACTATTCGTTAGATCGTATTGTAAATTAAACTCTACGTTTATCGGACGCGGGAAAGAAGCATTTCGACTTTATTCGAATAGAATTATGGACGTCCTGATATGTAGATGTGGGGTTGTTTGTAAGGAAATATTTTTCCGACGGCTAAAAGAGCTGGACGAAAGAATTTTTTTTAAGTAGTAGTAGTAGTTAATTTTCTGTTTTATGCAAATTATTTATTAACTTATTACTTCTTAATGTAGAACACTGAAGTGTTATCATAAAATCTAGACGTATTAGGGATGGAATTCCGAGAAATTCAGAGGTGAATTTAATAATATACGAGGATCATTCGATAACTACGTGGCCTAACAAAGAGATGGCGCGAATTCAGAGGAATCTCTTTCACCATACTGTAGAATAATCCTTTAATAGGTTCAATAAGACAGCACAAACCGATCTGTCAATTAGTCTGTGTTTGACAGTACACCAAAGTGAACGTTTTGCGTAATTCACAAGTCTGCTATTGCAAAAATTCATCCCAGATATGGCTTCCAGCCATTATCATGATTTCAAATCTCAAAAAATGGCGTGACAGTAAAAGAAGAATATTTTCTTTAAATCTGGAGATATGTACTATCGAGGGCAAAAGTAATGACTCAGACTTCAAGCGATATGGTCTTCCGCAGGTATTCATAGAAAGATTCGCAAGAAATGTAAGGCGAAAACTATTTCTTGTCTATTTGTAATTGGATATTATATTTACTAATTTGTTTCGCAATGTGTTTTGTGTATGAGAGTCTATGGAATTTTGAATAATATACTCTATATTACAAATTAGTTTGTCTAATGAAATGTTATTATTATTTACTAAAAATTTGAGACCTAACCTTATACAGGGTGTCCGCGATATACAAAGCATCCTTTTAAGGGATGATAGCTACAACGATTTAGAAACAAAAACATATAATACACCTTGGGTCTATCTGTAAGCGTAAACGAGAAAAAAATTATTTCTAAAAAACCTTATTTGGTCAAACTGTACAAGAAAACTCATCCATATTGCTTCTTAAATAACCAAAAAACCATATCAAAAATTTAGGGTTGAAAATAACTGAAAACAACGATGAAAACGAATTATTTCATACTTTGAAATTAAAGCGTGGTGTCATTTGTCTGCCACCACACTGTACCCGTATGCGATTAGAAGGGCAGATGTATGGCAAGCATCATCTGTTTGTACGACCTTGAACTTGAATCGTACGAAGTCAATGCCCATATGTTTTAAAATAAAGCTACCTTTGCGGTTTTTTTAATAATGTTATGACAATAAAATCGATGTTATGTTGAAGTTAGAGTGAAAAGGGCGTATTTAATAGCAGCCTCCGATCGGTAAATGAAAATTTAAGTTCACACACGCTTGTAATCGTCGGGTAAATCTTGCACGGATCAGCTGCCGGTGTACAGTATGCATCGAAGTTTGTGACATGAGAAATAATTTTTTTTCTCGTTTACGCTTACAGATAGACCCAAGGTGTATTATATGTTTTTGGTTCTAAATCGTTGTAGCTATCATCCCTTAAAAGCATGCTTTGTATTTCACGGACACCCTGTATATTATAGTACAATCTCTTATACAAGCTCTTAGTTATCCTGTAGAATTAGAGAGTTTCCAAATACTTCAAAATTGATTGGTTTTTGATTATTAAATTATCATGAATTTAGTTCAGAAGTGTTAGTTGTTATGTTGTTATGTTATGTTATTATATGTTATGTGTAATAATACTATTACTCCTTTAAATTCTTAATCTCTATAAATTACTAAGTACAGTAATTACTGAAACGATTAAAACTTCTTAAGAAAACTAATGTTATAAATGTATATACAGGCTGATTCAAATTAAGTGCGCACCATTGCTATCTTCGTTATTATAGATTCTAGAAAGTGGGTTAAATTAGCAAAGTATTAGTGTTTTTAACCCTGATTAACATGCAGTTCACGAAAAAACAATTGAATAACGCATTTTCGAGAAATTTCAAAATTTACAATTTTTTTAAATGGAACACCCTGTATATTTTTAAAAATTCAGAATGCCAACTTTATTTGTAATATAAAACTTTCCATACACTATTGTCCTAAAACGACTTATAGCAGCTTCCATTTTGTATACCTCCATTATTGAAAATTTGGGAAATGAGCATTTCAAAGCAGCAGAGCAATTTCTAAGTTTACAATTTTTTTTAATGGAACATCCTGTATATTTTTAAAAATTCTGAATGCAAACTTTCTTTGCCGGAACAGAACAACAAAGAGAAATATCATCGTCAACGAAGAAGTAGAAAGTACAGTATTGGCATACTTTGAAACTAGTGGCAAATTTTCCATTAGAGAGCTATTAAAGAATTGGGATTAACTTACTCCTCAGTTCAAAGAATTTTGAGAAAGTATAAGTATATTCTCTTTAAATTCAGAATCTCTTAAACATTACAGCCAGAAGATTAGCTTTCTGTCGATGGTTAATTAATTTTTGTGATAAAAATTTGAATGGAGCACAGTGTATTGTATGGAGTGATGAAAGAAATTTTTCAGGCATTTTAGAGGCATGTTTAATAAGAAAAATAATCACTACTGGTCCAGGAAGATTTATTAATAGTACGTCCACATGCTACACAAGTCCGATTTAGTTTTAACATTTGGACGGGGTTCATTGGTTGGGTAGGCGTTGGCCCAGTGTTCTACAACAGTACATTGACAGAAGCAGATATCTGGAATTTATTCGTAATGTTCTATATAGATAATTTCCTGATAACGCCTTTTACCTGATGCGCCAAAATTTATACTTTCAGCAAGACATGGCTCCTGTACACAACTATCATCTAGTGCACCTAGTGCTGCTAGTCTTTACCAAAAAGTGGAGTGGTACAAATGGTTCAATTCAATGGCTAGCACGTTTCCCTGACCTGTCATTTTTAGACTTTTTTCTTTGGAAACAAGAGGTAATACGACAACGTGCTCAAATTGCAAGAAAAACCAGTTTCTCGCCAATTAGACGAAACTGCCCCACTGCCTGTCCGGAAGTACCCCACCGTGAGGCAGTTCCGGACAAATGCACAATTTTTTATTTTAATTTTTTACTTACAGTCTACTACAGTAACTACTAAGTGAATTAACTTTAGGGAGATGCGCAACGCAACATTACTTCGGCTGATATTTTTTTCATACCAAAAGGCTTAACTTCAACCGAGATATTGAATTTTTAATTTTGGTGTCCGAAGGTGCCCCACCTTACCCTATCTGTTTTGTCAGAAGTTAGCCGATTAATGACAACATTTATAACGAAATATAAACTATTATAACTACTTTATTAGTCGATTTAGGACAATAGTGTATGGAAGCTTTTATATTACAAATAAAGTTGGCATTCAGAATTTTAAAAATATACAGGATGTTCCATTTAAAAAAATTGTAAATTTTGAAATTTTTCGAAAATTCGTCATTCAATTGTTTTTTCGTGAACTGCATAATAATCAGGGTTAAAAACAGTAATATTTTTCTAATTTAACCTACTTCCTAGAACCTATAATAACGGAGATAGTAAAGGTGCGCACTTAATTTGAATCAGCCTGTATATCTGTATGTGGGTATACTTTTAAGATATATTGTATAGTTTGTGTTGTTTCAATTAAAACATTAAGCGAACCGTAAGAAAATAATACTAAATTTTATAATATTTGTAATTATTATTTGAACAATATTTTCCACGATAAAATGATGACAAATTTATCATTGATCTGCGGCTATACCGCTTATTACAATTGCCCAATTATGTTTACTTCAATAACCATTCAGGGCGGAAAGCCTACTCTAGACGCGTTCTATTGCAACTTGAGTCATTACTTTTGCCCTCGATAGTACATACATACGTCTAATATACGGTAACCCTGTAGGTATACAGCGTAAGGAGCTAGATTAATTCTGAACCTTCAAAGCGGTTATCTAACAGTACTTAGTCGGTTTCAATATAGAAACCTGTTATTACACCTTAGCACGTCATAACTAACAATTCATAAGCTTACAAATTGCTCACGTTTCAGCATTTAATATCAATTTCTCTAATCTTCTCTTTTTCTATATACATACCTACTCGAAATGGGAAAGCTCATGCTAGCTGCAGCATACGAAGCAGCATTTTATGTAATAATGCACCGTTTCTACCTGGCACGAAGGTGGTTGCATGTATATATGTACATACATATATGTATACAATTTCGCTAATCTATCTGCGGGTCACATATACATACATATACATATGTATGTATATATAATGAAACAATCTGCCAAGCTAGTGCTGATAATGATATAATATTTAGAGCTGTATTGTTAACATTATCGCGTAAACATGCACAGCACGTAAATTACATAAATCTCAACAATACATAGCTAAATTACTGGGACAGAACGTTCATACTAATTTGTAAAATGACTACGTGTGGGGGTTGAAGTTACCGTATATCCTGGATACAATACAAGAATGACTGGCAGGCGCGAGATAATTAAGGGGGACGGATATCTGACAGTTCAATATATTATAAGTAATTTAATTAATATGCTTCTCCATGCTCATGCATGATGAATGAGAATAGAAAGGATCAACCGCATCATTAAGAAGAAATTAAACAGATTTGGATGCAAAAAGTATACTCCCAATTCGTGTATCCTATCACACCTAACCAAAATACTGGACCCTAATCGTTGTGGTGAAAGAAAGGACTTTTCACTTTAAAATATTAAGGTCTAATTTATTCTTATTTATTAGTTAGATCACTGGTGCGATCTAAAATTAGTAAGGGAGTCTGCAATTTGACGCAAAAGTTGAACGTCACCGGCAAACAATTGATATTCTCAACTAAATCCTTTGTAAATAACAAAAACTAATAGTGGCCCCAAATGAGACCTTTGAGGCACACCGCAAGTCACCTTTCAAACATTAACCACAAACGTATGAATCTGACCTTCAGCATCCAACGTTTCAGTCACATACCTCACAAAGGAATACAGATTACCTCTCTAAAATTGCGAGGCGTCTGAAGCTGCTTGTAAGCTTCTTGTATGTATTTGAGGTTTTAGATTCTTTCAGAGGAATCTTTCTTTGATGAAAAGTTTAACCTGTTGGGGGAGTGACACTACGTCACCTTAGGTGTTGGTGATTTTTGACTAATGAGATGGCGAGTATATCAAGCAACGTACGTTTTGGCGATGACAATTATGAACAAATTTTGATTCAGTAGTTTGAAGAAAAAAAGAGTGACTTTAGTGACTCCGTCTGTCAATTGGAAAAATTTTAGGAAAACCAGTCAATGACAAAGACCTTCCTCGAGTTGAACGAGACGCAACACGAAAAGGATGCGTTTGGTGTCCTCGTCTATGCTCATAATGGCTACGTTTACACTGACACCTTAGTATGAGAACTAAGCACCCTATAAGAACTATATTAGCACAAATGATTTCGTACGATCGGTGTAAACACTTGTGCGCCAAATTAGTTCGGTCCTGTGCTCACAAGAGGACCGAACCAAATATAACTTGGGCGTGGCCAAACGACCAAATTCAAACATGTCATTTGCTGATAATGTGATTATTTGTAGTTGACAGATTGGTCAGCACATGGTCATGGTCAGCACTATAATGTATGTGAATTTAGGTTATGTATCTTTTATGCATACACATCTTTATATTTGACAGTTCCAGAATGGTTCCAAATTCCAAATATTCGTTAATCGTTGTGAAAACAGTGGACTAAACCTTCGAATCAACGCAGAGTTATCGAACTATCCCTCCCACTTTAGGTCCGTCGAACCGAACTATTTGCTTTGCGGTGTAAACGTAACCAATCACTGTCGAACGGGTCAAACGATCCATCAAACAAAATGTCAAAATGTTTGAATCTGATGATGTATACTTGCAAATTGGTAAATATTTTTGGCGACTTTTGAAAGTTGCGCTACAGTGATCAGTCTCCCTCTCAATGCATTCAATATCCAGATCAAAAATAACAAAATTATGGCTGATGAAAGTGCAGGATGCCGGAAAGCCCAAAATTAGGTAATTTTCCATTTTCAATTTCATGTGCTCCTAAGTTCAAGGGGCTTGAGTTGCATACTCCAAACTGGTTTGAAACTATACCTTGTTTTTTATTAAGAAGACCTAATTTGAAATAGCCCGCGAAAATATAGGCTTACGATTGGTTTATTGCCGGTTAGGTTTACACTGCCCAAATATGCTAGATTTTAGCGACGCCATATTATAGGCACAGCTGATTTCGTTAAATATCTTTCTATTATCTTTTTGTGTTTCTACTACGATTAAACAAGAAAATCAGTTTTGTTAAAACTATTTGATGGTAAAAATTGATCTACAGCCCAGCACAAGTGGATTATCAATATCAATAAAGAAAACACAAACAACACTGCAAATTGCAAACACTTCAGGTAACATACATAAATAGTTATAAATATGTATATTTATATTTAACAATATTAATAGGTGTTTTGAAGTCAAGTGTTTTCCATATTCTTGGTGAATATAAAGGTAAAGGACTAATTTCACCATCATTAAAACGAAGTGGAAAAAAGGCGATGCCTACCTACACTTGACGACACTATTAAATACATGATAATGGAGAATTTCCTACGTTAAACAAAATCTTAAAGAAAATAAGGGAAGATCAAAATATACATCCAATGAGTCATTCAACGTTGTATAAATTAATGAAAATGCTGAATTTTAAGTAAGTTTGGGTACTAATTGTTTAAGAGTTTGATATAATACAGAGTATGCATTTACAGATATTTAAAACGTAATCACAAAAGTTTACTGCTCGAACGTGATGACATTGTTTTGTGGAGACGAAGATATTTTATCTTTGATATCAAAATATAGACATGAACAAGGCCCAATCTATTATTTAGACAAAACATTGCCGAATGTAGGTACAAGTGTCGGTAGATGTTAATGTTACAACACGCAGACAGGTATTTACAGATGGTGCACTGGTCTCAAATTTCCTACTGGTAAAGGAAGACGTTTGATTATTTTACATATTGCTTCTAAAAACAGTTTTGTTGACGATGGGTTACTACTATTTGAAGCAAGAAAAACAGTCAATTACCACGATGAAATGGATGCAAATGTTTTTGAGGAGTGGTTCAATAATATTTTAAAGAAATTGCCTGACAATAGTGTTATTGTAATGGATAATGCATCTTACTGTACCAGAAAAAGGAAAAAACCAACAACTTTAACACGAAAAGCAGAATTGCAAGAATAGTTGCTTTAAAAACAAATACCATTTGATCCCTACATGGTGCGATTAGAATTAGGAATATTACAATGTATACGCTGTAGCTGCAAAAAATAAAAGCTTCAAATTAGCCGAAGTATTAACAGCAATTACAAATGTAACCTTGGAAACATAAGACAAAATGTGTAGAGCATGCAATGAAAGAAGGCAAAATGTGCAAATTAGATGGATTCCTGATAGATGATGTAGTGGAGTCGTTTATTATTTCGCTTGGAAATGGTGACACCAGTGACAGTGATGTTAGTATCGACAGTGATAGTGCTTCTGCCGAAGAAGTGCAGAATTATGTATTTAAAATATAATATCATTATTGTTGAATTAAGTCACACCAGTTTTTGTCGATACATAGCTTCTTCCTATCGTAATTTATAATAGTATGTAACATTAATTTAAAATTTCTAAAATACAAATTTTATTTTAAGATATTTGATGTAGTACCAATATAATGCAAATAATAAAATACATTTTAACATTAATGTGCACTTATTTTTTTATAAATGTGTTGTGTGCAATTTATTTGAATATCCAAGTGTAAATAACTCATTTGACTCTAATACATCATTTAAATTTACCGCCAAAAAAGCTGTCAGTTTAATTTGCCTAATGTGAAGCGGATTTTATCATTTGGTCTTCTTAATAAAAAACAAGGTATAGATGAATGGATGTTTCATCTTCTTCCCCACAAAATCTGGATTTGGCATCCTTTATTGGTCCAAGTCTACTTAGGTCTTGGTATGGCCACGGGGGATACCAATTGATCCCTGATATTAAAAATTAGTTGGAAGGGCCTGAAAACGAAGCCAATTACTTTTACCGCACAGGCGGTGTCAGGCCATAGATGCTTTAGGCGATATCTGTATGAGCCACGGAAGGTTGACTCGGATGAATGCCCCTACTGCGCAATGGTGGTTGATAGCAGTAGTCGCACGCTACTTGACTGGCTTGGAACAGTAGTAAACACAAAGGAAGGGGAGGACTGAAGAAGACCGTAGCCTTAGATACATCCTGCACTGAAGAAATGCGGCAGCGAATTCCGGTGTAGAGTGCAAGAGCACAAAGTGGTGTTTTTAGTCGGTAAAAATCCGACTCAACCTGCGAATGACAACTGATCTTTTCGAGAGATTTTGCCCTCTATGTCCGTTCAGTTTTCACTAACCTGCAAAGATCCCTGTCAATATACGAATGTTGGTTTTGCTGAGGTTAGTGTATTCTGAAGATCTCTTTTGGTTATATGTTCCCTTATATCTCATAGCTCTCATAGCTTTACTTCACATTTGAGCGTCTTCAGTATTATACTGGTGCTTATCCCGCAAAAAGGTTTTGCCTACACAAAAGGTGTTCTGGGCATAAGCTTTGTGGTAACTGAACTGCCTTGGCAAGTCGTTTCGGAGCATGTCCTCGCCTTCAGGAGGCTGAAGCACCCAGATCTAAATCGAATTGAGTTGATCTGAGCCACCGTCAATAAACAATGTCGCTTTTAGTATGGAAGCCATTGAAGAAATAGTGAAAGAAGAATTTGCGTTTAAAATGGAAGCACTTAATCAACTATTCCACCAAAGTTCTAAGTGTTGCTCTTTTTGTAAATACATACCACATAAATGTATCCATTCTAGCTATTATTAATAACCTATTCTGTGTATTTTGTAGCTAATACATGTGCATAAAATCCTAGTTTATCAATTATTCATGTAGATTCACCACTAAATTGAACTACATTAACCTCGTGTACTGTTATATACATAGAATGTATTTCTAATAGGGGAAAGAACGAGCATACATACATAAATTTACACAATCTAGCACCGTTTGCACTTAGTAAAAACTAAAACCATATTAACTATTTAATAAATGTAATATTAATACTGCGGGTATACTTTGCACGTTTTACTACCACTGCATACACATATACAGCGTTAGTAAAAAGTCCCGGAACGGTCGAATAACTTTGTTATTTGAAAATTATGATTTCTGAAATTTGGTATGGGGGTATAGTTAATATAAATGCATTTTATGCAATACAGTTTATATTTTTTTCACTTCCGGTTTAATCGGCAATACGTCCAACTTTTTTTTTTAAACGGAACGCCCAGATTTTTTTAACACTTTTGAATGCAAAATAAAAAACTACGTTCAGGAAGTATTAAGATGTTTATTTTTATTCACAAGAAAACAGTTAAAAAATTAAAAAAGTGTCCTAATACAGAAAAA
>SMLS01073984.1:0-45370 GCA_004785975.1 Popillia japonica
CCCAGACAGAAGAAGAGATTGACATCGCCGTTAAGTGATGTTTTTTGATAGTATCCCTAAAGCTGGTTGAACGCTTTTAATCTATGGAAAGGGAAAATGGTTAAGTGCATTATTCGAAAAACGTGTATCAATCTTCCCATTCTCAATAATTGTAGCCTGTCCTTCGTAGTATTGTTTGTGGTATTACCAAAAAAATGAGTGTTTTACGACTAATAATATAAACTATAAATTTTAATTACCAATTAGTATGGGAGCTACAGAGTATAAATTTAAACTATGAACAATTTTCAAGAATTATCTATATTTACAAAAATGCTGTAATTGAGATCTAATCATACTTACTTAAAATGTCATGAAAAAGCCTGAGGAATACTCAATTATACAGTAAGCTGTATGTATGCAATTAGTTTTATAGACTCTATCGATATTTACACGCAAATATACCTAGATACATACATATATATATATATATACGTAATGAAATAATAATAAGTGAAAAAGGAAAGTTCATATAAAATTGTGTGCACGAAATTTATGAGCAACATGCAATCTGTAAAGTCGATTTTCAGCGTATACGAAAACCACCCACATATTTCTATATAAAACTTTACTTTACTACTTTAAATGTGTTTTAATAGGAAAATAGGAATGAATGTTTTATAATTTTTGTAAACATATAGTTTAGGTATATGATATGGAAACAATTTCTATTGCAGCCGAGAATTTCGTAAATACCTAACATAGGTACTTACTACACTATTCACTGAGTTTAATTAAGAGCATAAATATTATATCTTCTTACATGACCGTTGTCATAATTGTAGCCAAAAAATATTTACCAATCTTATATTATGTAAATTCAGTATATTACTATGTATACTTATTTCTACTTATTAAAAAACGTGCAAGCTAGTTTGCTTAGTATTCGTAGATTCAATGTATTATAATAGCACAATCATAATACTTTGTAATAACAAATATTAGATTTAAACGAAGCAACTTGTATAATTAGTTTTCAAACGTAAATTTTTATTTAATCAAAATTTTTAAATATTCCAGAAAAATGCAATATATTGTATGTTGCTTTATATTGAAATAATTAAACAGTAATTATTATTATTATTACTACTATCTCCTTACTCGTATTATGAGTGTTAAATTAAAATTAAAAAAAACTATTAAATTAAATAATTATATTAATTAATTAATATAATAATTAAAAAAAAATATCTCCAGCCAACGGCGTGCACAGGAAAAAATTTAAAAACCCAGATTATAATGTGAAAAATTTTATTCCTCAAAATTTATTGTAAAAACACGTCACAAACACACACAATACATAATTACATGCATTTCGGCACAACAATCATAAATTTCAAGCTGGAATTACAAAAATCATCTTTAAAAATATCAAGCAGTACATTCGGCAGTTTAAGGAGTGGTAGGCCTGGGTGAAACGGAAAAACAAAAGGGAGGGGACAGTTGTTTACAAGTTTTGAAGACTGACAGAAAAAACAAGCCACGAAAACGTATGTGAACAAAATACAACGTTTCAAAAGCAATTAAAAGTTTAAAAGTGCCCCACTAGAACTTCAACCATCTAAATTAAAACAGTG
Organism: Popillia japonica; assembly: GCA_004785975.1. NCBI lineage: Eukaryota > Metazoa > Arthropoda > Insecta > Coleoptera > Scarabaeidae > Popillia > Popillia japonica. Next base: position 1,617 of record SMLS01073984.1, read on the forward strand.
AACAGTGAAAGAAAACCTGAGAGAGGAATAACAAGATTGAAACGGCAGGGAGGAGATTACAACGCACACAAGAGGACATAGGATACAAAAAACACACACAACATTTAATTAAATTGGGAAATTACAAGGTAAGGGCAGAGGGTGGATTGTTTTAGTTAATCATTGTAAAAATTATATTCATATTATAATCTGGTTTTTCTAAATAGTTCATATTTTTATTTGCGTCATTAGTGACACACAACAATATTTTCTATAGCCTTAACAACTTTTCCTATTGATATTTCTGTATACAAGTGTGAGTGTGTATACTGCGTGTTCATTTGAAAACTTCTAACCATCTAAAAAATTTTGAAAGTTTTCCTGAAACACGTAAGAAGTATTATCAGGGGCGACAACTTTTGATGCAAAAACTAACTAGCTCCTTCAAAAACTTCTCTTTAAATTCCACGACAGGTTGTAGTAATTCTGTGACGAAGTTTTTCTAAATTTTCAGGTTGAGGGGTAAGTATAACAGAATTTAAGTAACCCCATAGATAAAAGCCAGGTGGCGTCAAATCTGGCGATCTCGCTGGCCGTTCTATAGGTCCTCTTCGTCCTATACACTTATTCGGAAATACATTGTCTAACCACTGCTGTACTGGAAGAACATAGTGAGGAGGAGCTCCATGATGTTGAAAATGTAATTCATCCTCATCAAGTAAGAGATAGCCATCTCTATCCAGTTGATTTTCGGAAGAGTCGGTAGTCAATGGAGGAATAGTATTTTCTAGCGTATCCAGATATGCTTCGCCATTTAGATTTTCATTAAAAAATAATGGCCCAAATAACTTGGTCTTCCAAGATGGCTGCCCATACATTAATGTTTTCAGGGTACTGGGTATATCCTTTTACAAGCAGATGAGGGTTTGCGTTATTCCAATATCTGCAGTTGTTTATTTACAAATCCATGTAAATGAAAAGTACATTCATCACTGTTGTAATATGTTCACAAAACTCTATCTTTTTGTCAAAATCATCTTCACTTACTTCTTGACATATTTTCATTTTATGAAGATGGAATTCATGAAGTCTTGTAACTTTATGAACGGTACTTAAAGAAATTCTAGTTGTCGCAGAAATCTGACTACGAGAATTTATACCCAAATGACGCTTCCACTTGAGCAACTTTATTTAAAACTGTCCGCTGCTTATGTTTTATATTCACACCAGACCGAGATATATTCGCTTTTTATACGTGTTTCGTTTATAGCATTAATGTTTATGTTTTCTGTAACAAATTTAATCAACGAATTCAAAATCGACATGAAAACGTACCGAAAAGATGCCCTTTTATAATTGTTTCGTTTTTTTTTTAATTCTTTCTGCAAATGAATAACTGTGAAAGAAAAAGTAAAACATCTTAATAAGTTAAAGCATGTTTTTAATATTGGTTTTTGTTCCGACGCTCCTATTAATTATTATTAAAAACAAAACAAACCAAGAGATTTTCTTACAAATTTGGAAAACAAATCGATCAATTTCAAAAAAACTACACCGTGTTTCAAAAGACAATAAAGACAGAAAGAAATAAAGTATTATTCGATACCTCTTCCCATTTACGATTTTTTAAGAGGGTACTCTACGGGGTCCCCATCGATAGTACTTCTTATGTGTTTCAGGAAATGTTTCATAATTTTGTAGATTTCCACGAATCTACAGTGGGAACTTTTCAAATGAACAAGGTATATGTATATGTTCTAAGGTTTCCTACACAGTTGAAACCGAACGTTGAATACTTGCATTAAGACCTCTTAATACAGGCTATAAGCTAATAACAGCGTAGGTTACGACCTAACAGATCAAGCTGATAGCTCAAGATAAATGAAAATTATAGGTGTATGGTTATATGTATTGATATTGTAGATGCAATCTAAACAAATAGGAAGGTGCCAAGAAATTATGTGTTTCTATTACACTATTTCATCAACGCAATTTACGCTTAATATGAAAAGGTGAAATTTCTATTGTGTAAACTAGCAATCGGAAAAGCATTAATCATAATTTTTAAATATTTAATCTAATTGATATGAGAGAAAACTGTAAAGTTATATAATACCTTCCTATTATCTTGCTATCTTCATTACTGTTACCTAGTATATGTATGTATTTTATGACCTTTTGTATACTTATCTTATTTTCCACTTGTGGGTCAATTAAAACACTATAATTGGATTAAAGATCAAATTTATTCTAGAACCTTTCCACTTTATTAGGATTTCGTTACTACTTCTTCAGTGAAATAAATAATAAATTGACATTTAATTTGTGTCAATTAATAAACATCTAGCCATGCCTATCAACAAAATTATCTACAGACAAAAAATTCAGTGATATATAGGATTATTTTTACAATATCGTGGACAATTTAAGATATTTTTGAAATATTATTTTATAATCATAAGAATAGTGGTCCTTATATCAATGTATTTTTGTCAAGTTCTAACAATTATGTTCAAGGACTAGGGAAAAACATGGCAAAAAAATCCTAGTCAAGAGCTTAATTTGATAAAATTCAGGCGTGATTAGGTGACTAAATTATTATACATAATACTTAAATTTTCATTATCTGTTCTGAAATTGATCGCGTTATTCTCTTTTTTAATGTAACCTCTTTTTATAACTACATATTTTCTTTTTTTTAAATCTTAACATTTTCAAAATGAAAGTTATGTCGTAATCCTTTAGAATGCTTAGACAAAGCAGTTTCCGCTATTATGCGATACAGTGTATTGATGATTATAGATTCGTTTTTTTTAAGGATTGTCTAGTTTGACCTACGTTACATTTATCACAGTCTTTGCATTCTAATTTATATAGGTACGACATTACTTTGATTATCTTCTTTAATCTTAGTTTTTAAATTTGTAAATATCTGTCTGTTATTGTTTGGTGTAAATGTAATGATTATATCTGAAATCAGAATCTAGTCCATGGTTGGCTGCTTGTTTCCAAATTTCTCTGTAGAGGTCTCTTGTTCAGTAGCGCTATTTTTAGGAGCTCTTAATCTCATATTCTTCTTTTAGTACGTAGATGAAATTCTGAGTGGACTTAAAACGTTTCATAATCTTGTTGTACATGTTGTACATGCAACACAACATCTGATTTTTAATGGTTGGGTATACAAATTCTCTGTAATGGCAATCTTTCCTTGTGGTATCATTGAATGCTAGAGGGTCAATAATCAACAGATGACTATGTAGGAAAATCTCAGGCGTCAATAATTTATGAACAATAGTTCATAGTTTGTAAAAGCCATACCTGAGAAGTTCAAGTTTTGCGAATCTGCCGATGAGGTTCCAGTGAACTGACCGAAGATCTATTATTTCACTACGTAATGGAACTTTTGGTAGCAATACCCTATATATATGCTGTAGCATATTTGCCTTCAAGTTTCTGTTATGGCGCTGCCACCAAAGTTGCATTAGCCTAACCTAGAATACCAAACTTGTACAATACATACATATGTTGATTCAAACTCATACTTCAACGATTGAGAGACCAATTAAATAATATAATAATATAGCTCCAGTACAACCACGGACGAAATCTTATGATGAGTTGGTAGATGTGATGAAGAAGCATTTCAGCCCTGAACCACTTGAGATTGCCGATAATTTCCGATTCCATTTACGCAAACAGGGGCAAGACGAGTCTGTTCGAGATTTTGTGGCTTCATTACAGAAGCTAACCATCCACTGTAAATTCGGTTCTACAGTTCTACATACGGCATTGCGATACCAACTAGTTTTTGGCTTGCGCAGTGAGAAGATACAGACTACTAGAAATGAAGGATTTGACATTCGAAACGTCTCTGGATACAGCATACAGCATGGAATTTTGCGCCAAAGACAACGCATTCTTGCATAATAAAGGGCATACAATTGTGGGTGCAGTTAATATCAAACGACCGGTGGTTCGAAGTTACAGAGTTCAAGAAGCACATTAAGAAGAGTGATTCCTCTTCAAATACTAATAATCTTTCATGTTACAGGTGTAGTTCTACAAGTCACCTAGTAAACAAATGTGAGAGGAGAGATGCGATCTCTTTCTCTTTGTACTATTCTGAACATTTTAACAAACATTTGATATGATAAAGGAACAATATTCGATTTATTTATTTCTATGTAGTATACCTGTCTTCCTCCTCAATTGTCTAATAAGCGCCATCTTATCTTATCGTTGAATGTTGTTGACTAGATTGATGGGAGTATAGAAAGCAACCCTGGTGCGTAACAGAGCCATAAGACTTATTATTATTGCGTAGCCATTGGTTGCTAGTCAGCCATTGGTTGCCCAACTAGACGGTGTTGTCTGTCCCAATAGTTGAACAGTGAAACCAGGACTCGAATGTCTTTTGTGTAAGACTAATGACAGCATTTTATGTGACGGAATTTGATGTGAATTATGGAGTGGCTTCTGCTAACGTTGTTGTTGATCTGGTGCTCGCGCAAATGTTTTTTGTTACTAGCGATAATGTATTATTTCACTGCGTATATAGAACTTTTAAGAACAATTTAATAAATATTGTTGTTATTTTTGCTAACGCCCGTGTTGTTGGATTGTTTCCTCTAGGAAATGTAACGTCTTTGGCATCTTAAATATTGCTTGCATTATAATGGAATACAAGCTTGATAGGAGCGTAAGGTAATTCGATGTAATCTTATGCAGTATCTTTGAGTAGTGTCACTAATACTTATAATATTACAGGAATATTTTACAAATCAATTGATGTATGCAGTACTGATATCGGACACCATTATAGTGAAAGCTATTTGATACTAACTATCTAATATCATCTGTTTAATTCTATGATATATATATGTATTCTATGAGATATCCCAGTAATATCGACGATGAAGCAAGTCTTAAGCAGTGACATTAAGACGTTTCGTAATTGTACAGCTCACACATAGTTTTTATGCTGTACCTATAAGACACAATTAACTCATAAGTCACTAATAATTCAAATTCATCGTTTCCTGATTGGCAATTGAAATTAAATACTCAATTCCATGCATTATTAGCAGAGAAGAAAGTTTATTAGAAAGCTTAAGCATATCTGTTGAAATTGCCGATACCCGTGTAATTTATTTAAATTAGTTTTTATTAATCCATTATATTCTCAAATATATTGCTTGTAATATACATATCTAGGAAGATTTACCAATGCATAGATCTCTAAACGATTATGAAATCCGACTCTCGGTAAATGCGTAAATTATAACGAATGACTCGGTAGCTACCAACTGTTATACTCAAACTATCATTTCATAAGATGTCAAAGTATTCGCATCCAATATTTTCTCCTCGAAGACATGATTGATATTACATATAAGAGCATTAATGACGATAAATGAAGCAGTTCCGCTTTTCAAGTACGCATATAGAAATGTTATTTCTCATAATTAGATCGTTATAATTATGAAAGACGCCAGCATTCGACTCTAATTAGATTTAAATGGACGAGTATTATTTCTATACATATATAATACTTGCAGGTATTCAATTTCTATTTTAAATTGATACCGCAATTATGTAAAATAAAGTTATGCAAATCCGAATAGAAAAACTGCATTTATTATGTAATTATTAATCAATTTAGATACTTTAAATTGCGGTTAATTAGATTAGATACGAATTTGTTCGTACTGAGATGAAATACTCCGTCAGTGTTTGTGATCGTATTCTGGCTTTTCGAGATTGAGGAAATAGCTGTAGAACTAATTTTAAAGTACATAATTTATTATTGTGTAACAGTAATAGGTACTTCATATATAAACGTTGCATACATACATATATGTATGTATATATACATATACTATGTTCCCATGGTACGTACATTGTGGAATTCGAAATATTTAAAAATTATAGTGTTTGAGAGCAGGTCTACTAAACCGTAGCACGTTTACAGATATGCATATAGTGACAAAAGTTTTTATATCTCCAATAACTGTGTAGAGTAGACTCAAATAGAAAAGTACATACATATGTCGTCATCATTAGCTGCGCGAACAAAATGTAGCAGTGGCGTCGATACTTTAAAGAAATGAAGGTGCTTTTAAAATGGTAAAAATATAATTGTAATCTGGCAAAGGTACTAGGTCATCCCTATCATTTTCGTAATCTTCAAAATCAACAGTATGAGAGTCTTCTTCGCTGGTTTTGAATTCCCCAGTGTTTACAGTAGAACTGGTCTCCTATGTTACATTGTCAAGTAAATCTTCTTTCACAAGATACCTACTCATGAACTTTTCTATCAACATGTTTACAAACAAACTCCCATTCATCTAGTTACCGATGAATGGGAGTGCGCACAGTCTTGGTGCCAGACCCAAAAATGTTATTCATATGTACTATATAAGACATAAGTCTTGCATCAACTTTAGAGAGGAACGTAAATAAAAACAGGAAGGTATATACCATCAGTGAACTGTGCGATTATAATATAAGCACTTGACTGAATGGTGGCGCGTATCATTAGATGATAGGAAAATAGGGAAATGAAATAACAAACAAGGAAAAAAGGCAGGCAAAAGATTCTATTGCATATACGGCTTATATATACAAATATGTATACAGAGTGCTCGGATACTTCTCTTACAAAAAATAAAAATCGTCATCAACCGAGCTAAGAAAACGAATGATGGAGAAAAAATTTATAAAATTTTTTAGAAACTCTCCCTGAGAGTCTGATGTTTTCAGGACCGCTCGACTGCTAAAGTAAATGTTCGAAGTTGCTACCGCCGACACGTATGCATAAATGAGCGCGCCGCAACAATGAATAACGCACTAGTGGTAACACGTCCTGTTCACGAATTCGCGGAATAGATTCGTAAATATTATTTCTCAAGTCATCGATATTATTTACTTCTCTGTTGTAAACCAAGTCTTTCAAATGTCCCCAAAAAAAGAAATCTAATGGATTAGGTCCGGAGGACGAGGTGGCCAAGCTACCGGTCCTCCACGACCAATCCAAAAATCACCGAAAGTGTTATCTAGATAATGCCGCACATCTCGTCTAAAGTGCGGCGGAGCCTCATCGTGCATAAAATACACTTGTTGACGAATGTCTAATGGCACATCTTCTAAAAGTGGTTGCAGTTCATTTACCAAAAAGTTTAGATAACTTTCCCCGTTCAAACGAGCCGGTAATAAGAAAGGGCCAATGATAAAATTGTTTATTAGACCGCACCACAAATTTATGAAAAATCGTCGCTGATGGTCAGTACGATATATCGCATGAGGGTTTTCTATTGCCCACACATGTGTGTTGTGAATATTTAATATGCCTTGACGTGAAAAATTTGCTTCGTCCGTAAATAGAATTTTACCTAAAAAGTTGGGATTGTCCGCATTTTGGTCGACTAACCAATGACAAAAACGCACTCGATGAGGGTAGTCGTCTTCCGAAAGATTATGCACACGCTGAAGATGAAAGGGGTGAAGTTGATTTTCTCTTAAAGTTTGCAACGGTAGACCGCGCTAAATTTACTGTACGGGCAATTTGCCTAGTGCTCACAAATGGATAGTCAATAATAATAGTCAAAATCTCCTCTTCTGCGTCTACATTCCTTTGATTACCACCGCCACGTCCTTGCTGAAGTTTGACGCTTCCGGTATCTCGCAATCGTTGCACTACGTTTGTGAATGTGGTTGATGCTGGCAACTGGCGATTAGGAAATAAATTGGCGTATCGTCGACGAGCAGCTCCTGCGTTTTGTGTACATTCTCCATATGTAAGAACCATATCACTTAGCTCATTGTTTGTATGATGATAAGCCATTTTCATAGAGGTTAAACAAAATTCACACGACATTAAGTAATAAACTGAAAATACTCATAAATTCTTATACAAATACATTTAACGGAACTATTAATTGTAAATTAATGTAAGTAGTTATACGGTAAAAGAATATAAATACTGGCAAGGAAGCACAATGCATTAACCAATGCAAACTGATAGACTAATGATGTTGAAGTAGCAAGCGAGATCGAATAATCAACAGCTGTGCGTTTATAAGGATTAATGTGTAGCTCAGCAGAAAGTCGAATTCATCAATGACCTACCTCAATAATATTGATTTCTTTTAATGCTATCGTACTGCTGACGATATCATAAAGATCGGCTATTCACTTTTAACGCGTAAAGGCCCACCTAAAAACATTTGCTGATTTTTTAAATAATTCTTTTATGCATTTGCTAATATTTTTTATTTTTTTTTGTTTTATTCTGTTTCCTATGTTATATACAACTAGTATTTCCATTTTGTAAGACAAGTATCCGAGCACCCTGTATACATTAGTATAGCGCCAGGGTATGTTGGTGGGTGCAAGAACTGCAGACTTCTTTGCTACCGTATACATAAGTTTTATAAGTGGTTTCTCTTTGCAATGGATAAATGATATTCAACCGACTATGTTAACGGACAAGTTATTGTCCTTGGCTTAATGATTTTACTTACTGAAGATCACTCTCAAAAACGTTTGGAATTTGCAGTCCAGCACCTGTACTTTGATTGAGAGAATGTGGTTTTTTTGTATGACAAAACGTTAACGATCTAATCAAGTTAGCACAAAAAAGTATACAGACCTGTAAATACTAAGTTTCACAAAATATATATCGTCAAGAAAAAGACTACTGGATAAGTAACAGCTGCGTGCGGGGCGTGAATGTCCAGTCATAGGCCAGGAAATTTTATCGCAATAAATGGGCGAATGACTGCTTAAGTTTACATCAGCTTACTAGAGGATTACATCCTCCTATTGATGCACGTATTGTCCTCGTTCAGGATAATAGCCCAATTCATACTGCGGCTCCAGTAAAACGATGGTTCGAAAAGCACTAAGGGTGATAATTATAGATTGGCCATCCAAATCCTCTGACTTAAATCCTATAGAGGATGAATAGGGATACATGGGTCGATGTTGGGAGGATATGCTGGGTAACCGAAATCTTCGCGAAGGCAATGCATCTCGGCAACAGTGTGAAGACGTGTGGCAACAAATTCCTCCTAACTTTTGTCAACAATTAGTTAATTCAATGGCTAGAAAATTAGAGGAACTGATATCTAATGGAGGCTATCATACCAAATAGTAACAAAATTACCAAAATTTTGTCACAAAATTTTGACAATTTTGGAATGTCGTTGGGTTGTTTTCGTGTTTTCTCAATGTAGAGTTTTCATTTTGTTATATTGTTATGTGAAGTGACATAATGCTAATAAAATCTGAATAAAGACCTTAAATAAATACGAATGTGTCTACATTTGTATATTTAAGCCAACTATTCAACAGACTTTTTGCCTGGCTCGCTTCCTTGTGTATGATATTTCATTTCTGTATTTTCTTATCATCTAAGGATACGCACCACCATTCAGACAAGTGCTTATATTATAATCGCACAGTTCACTGATGGTATATACCTTTCTCTTTTTATTTACGTTCCTCTCTAAAGTTGATGCAAAACTTCTGTCTTATATTGTAGCTATGTGACGTTTTAATGCTTTTCCTTAGTACTTACTTTGATAAGCTAAACGATATGACGCTTAAGGCTACATTATTTTCTTCAACATTTCATGATCTTCTTGCTAACTAGGTTTTTTTTTTAATACACTCGTTATGTCCAAGTTGATCTTGGAGGCTAGACCTATTAAGTCCAGAATCCTAAAATGTTTTCTGCCAAATTCCGCGATATCTCGTGTTTACTAAGCATACGTTTGGCGATGAATGGGGAAGACATTACTGTTTATACATCCTCGAAAAGCATTGCCCTCCTTATCAACGCCTCAAAATATGAATCTGCAAAGTTCTTTGGGAAAAGCAAACCATCGCAACTACCAGCTTTGTAGGTGGTGTCAAGACTTCCTTGGCTGCTTTATATAAGTTTATAGAGTTAGATGCGCATTAGGCATTCCAAGTAGCACTTCACCATGATTGCTGCTCCAAGCTCTTCATCTATGCGACGTTCCTCAAATAATTGACTCCGTGGTCCAACCCCTCTAAGTTCGGAGTTTCAAAGTCTTTCTAAACAAGGTTATCTGCTTCAGCTTTGTAACTTCTTGGTTTGTGTCTAACATCCACATTCATGAAGACGTAACATATCAAATTTGAACAGCCACGTAAAAATACTATTCTGACGGGGGCGTCTCGATCTAAAAAAGGAGTATTTCAGTACTTGCTGCATTCAAACAGGTCTCCATATCTTGTCCGAAATGTGCACATTCTGGAAGAAAATTACGAATAGCTTCAATTTATAGCCAAGCTATCGGCTCTTTCTAAAATTTAGACTTTAAAAGGATGAAGCTTGTTTTATCTAGATCTGGTTAAAATCAAGTATCTCGGAATATCAGACATGCGTTAAACGAAATTGCACAACAAACTTTTACAATATGGAAATCCAGTCTAGTGACAAAGCACAAGTCTTTGTATCCAGCAGAACCTAATGCATTTTAATCTAGTTTGTTGTTGAGGATTTCCATCAAGAATCCAGTAAGGTTGTGGCAGTTTGACAGATGGATCCATTTGATTAATAAAGTTTGAAGGATAGACAATGATTTTACCCCTTTTTATGCTATTAAATGAATTATTACGTCCACATTTTTATACTTTTAAGAAATATAAGAGATGAAAGCTTGCATCTATGATATTTTCTTCTAAAGAAGTCAATAGTATAATCATGTTTATTCATGGGAATCGACACTAATTTCAAGAAAGGTAAGACGCATAATTAATTATTATTTATTTATGGAGTAACTCCAAACAAACATTAAGACAAGGATAACTTAAGTATTAATAATTGATGACATTGAAGCAATTCGGTGTTAATAGGTGATAATTAATTGCATCGCAACTTGGATTTCTAATACAAGAAAAACTTACACTAAGAGAAGGTTGCACTGTAAAACAAAAACAAAGATTGCAAAACTCTAATAATTATCACGCATATCAACAAGGTTATTATAGAACTGGTAAACGTGCAACAAATTAAAAAGACGTTTTAGGTATCATTTGAGCAATTATTTTACAAGACTTGATTAATGAGTTAGAAATAATTTGTTTGTATGACACGAAATCAATATCTGGTAAGTTAGTATACAATTGAGTGATGATGAAAAATTACTACTGAAAGACATAATAACAGATAAATTAGTGTATGATTTATTTGTCTTTATCTATTTCAATGTTTGTTTATTTCTATGGTTATTTATGTTTGATTTATTTTAAGTATTTTAACGACAAATACATACTTTTTGTACTTAATAGGATTATTATTTAATGATTATAAAGATTTATTGCTTTTAAAATGTCACAAAGCAATAAATCCACTATAAAATACATCAAGATTTGCCTAATGCTCTATTGTCGAGATGTGGCAGTAAATTATAGTTACAAACGTTTAAATATTAGAAAAAGGCAGAAATACAAAGATACAAGCTCGCATCAAATACGGAAAATTTTGTAATGTGAAACTTGTTTCAGAATTTTTATTTTTTAAGATGTAGTCTTAGAATGATAATTTTTTTTCTTGGCAATTTTCAATTCAATTCTCTTGGACGTTTGATGATAACTGAATTAATGAGCACACAAGAAAAAAAAGAAATAGTTTTAGTTATTGGAAAAACATACTAAACCTACATCAATTTTCTAATTAGCAATATTCTGATTAAACAACTTAGTAAATAAACAGTGCATATAATCTTAGTAAAGTTCAAACTTGCTGGAAATGTGAGATATGAATTAAAACGGCCTTGCATTGTTAGAGACGTAAATTGGAAATCAAGCAAACTACTGAGGATCCAAGACGTAATGCTGAAACAATTGCAGAATTGAAAAATTCTGTCACCTCTACTAGAAGGTTTTCGCCTCTAGCGTGGTTTACACGTCGAGTTACTGTGATTTTATGGTACGCCTCCCCTCCACCCCCGCAGATACCAACCTTTGCTCCTGAAGAAGCCACTTACATTAGTGGCGACACGTCGAGTTCTTTTTTTATTGTATATCTTGTGTATTTTATTTTTATTTGTACTGTATATATTTTCCTAACCATGACACGGTCAACACTCGGAAACCCTCATGATAGAGACTCGGGTCGTACAAGCCTTTGATATCATTAAAATTAAAAGTTATCCACGCAATGAAACCGCAAAAATTTCAATGCAGCGCAAAAGCTAAACTATGCAAATGTCAAACAATACCCTTACAAATACTACCTCCGTCGTAACTGAAGGGGTGTACATTTTGACAAACTCTTTGACAAGCCTCTACAGAACATAGGAGAGTAAAGACTCGGGTCGTGGAGGCCTTCGATATCATTTAATGATTTAGTCATGGTCCAAGTCCATCTTATTTATTGAAAATCTACTTCAAACGAAGCATAGATGCATAAGGCGATTACTTACTGATCTAAACCATATCATGGTCACACGCACAAGATAAGATCTAGTCATGTATACTCAAAACTGCTGACTCCAATACATCTGCCTCTCAGAGTCTGGTCCCTCATAACAGTTTTGCCAGTTCTTGGCAATCTTCAAGGTTGCTCCCAATATATATGTAACGCTGTCACTATTCTTCTGGACGTAGATCCGTCTTGTAACAAAATTTTGCAAGCCTATTCTCTAGTAGCCACTAGCGCTTATATAGTGTATGCATTTGTTTGTCTTGTAATTTTTGTAGACTCTTCATAAACTGTAAGTCTGACTTGTATTTTCAAAAGTATAACGAAATTTAAGCTACATCAAAGTCATAACAACAAAAATTCTTCAATGAAATCACCATGAATGAGTCACCTTAAACTTCACCCTGTTCTCTGACTTACATGTTTGCATGGAAGTGTTCCACTAAAGGCCAAACAATTTTGAAAGATTTGGAAGAAGAACTAAGAAAAATAAATAGTTTGATCTTACGACAAAAATAGTAACACGGAGCACTGGGAACACAGTTCAAGACGTGTTCAAGACCTTCTGAGTAAAATATATTCTAGAAAATGAATTGGCTATCAAGATCTACTGACTTGATGCCTTATAATTCTTTATGGTGCGATTTGAAAAGCGAAAATTGTAAACAGGTACAATTCAACACACACTATCTATGAAAGAAGTTACACCCGGGATGCTGGAAGCTATTTACACCTAGTCCACCAATGGTCAACTTTTTGTTATTATTATTCACGTTGTGATTTTGAATATTGTTGATTATTTGACATTTTTCTTATAATCTTGGGCTCATGGTCTCCTATCCTTAGGAGTACAGCAAAAGTAGCTATAGCAAAAGTAATAAAAGAGGTTAAGAATTAGTAGTCTAGTAGTCCACGCGTTTGTGGGGAACCTGGGGTGTTAGTATTGGATCCACTTCGTTGTTCGATGCCTACAATTTACTATCTCGAGATTTGGTGGATGCACTGGCAACTTTTAATGACTCCTCTAGTTAACAAGCCTTCGACAGGTGAAATATAAAAAACTGCGCATGTGCCATTTTATCGGTAACATTGGGTGTGCCGCAGGGCTCTATTCCGGGACTTATTTTATTTCTGTTGTTTGTAAACGGCATAACTTCATTTATAAATTTTTCCCTTTTTCTATATGCCGACGATTCAACTTCTGCTGTGTGAAACCCAGATATGGGAGGCTAGCAATGGTACAGTACAAACAACTTGCACTTAAATACTGCAAAAACAAATTATATGGTATTCATCCCACTCTTTACGTGTTCGCAACTTAAACTTATTTCTGAATGACTCACCATTAGTACGTTAACAGTCTTCAAAATTCCTAGGTTTGCATTTGGATGAGTATTTAAATTGGAGTGATCATTGTGAACTAATCATTAAGCAACTAAATACCTCGTGTTATCTCCTGAGAAACCTGAAATTCATTTTTAATATGACTTACCTTCTATCTTTTTATTTCTCTGAAATTCATTCAGTACTTTTATATGGTATAATAATTTGGGGATCTTCCAACCACGCGAAGAGCGTATTTATCGCACAAAAGCATGTTATTTGTTGCCTAGCAAATACAAAGAGTCGTGAATTTTGTAGGTCGTTCTTTAAGAAATATGGTATCCTGTCCTTACCCAGTATGTATATATTAGAATGTTTGTGCTTTGTATCCAAAAATAAGAAATAGGAATAACGCTAAAGATAAGAATATTTATCGACACTCCTGCACATCCGGTAGACTGGACTTCTCATCATACAGTTAGTACGGCATCGAGGTGCTAGAACGGTTGCAGAGTTTCTTGAGGCAAAGCGCGGAGCGTAAATGGAAACCAATTCCAACAGAGAAGAACAGTGAAATTAGCACCGATCATTTCACGCCGAGTATCGAGGAGCATCAGATGGTGCTCATCGAAAAGTAAGGAGTGATTATAATTCCTTTCAGGATAAGTACCATTCAACTTGAAACTTAAAAACTTCAACAGTCGTCGCTGTACCCCTTCAAGCTTCATCTTATGGCACACGTATAATGGATGCCACACAATAGAAGCATACTCCAGTCTACTCCTCACCAAAGAACAGTATAAAAGTTTAGTGGTTTTCACATCAGTAAAGCATTTTGAACTACGTACTATAAAACCCAGCATTCCGGAAGCAGATATACAGGTACGGTCTATGTGAGGTACAAAAGTTAATTGTGAGTCAAATAGAACTCCAAGATCTTTGATAGTGTCTGTCTATGTCGAAACTCGTCCATCCAAACTGTAATCAAAATGAATCACACCCCTCCGGCGACTATATCTGACAACAGTGCATTTGTCGATGTTCAGCTTGACCAAGTTTCGGTGACACCAGTTCCATATAATATTAATGTTATCTTGCAGATGGTGTGCGTCCAATGAATTATCAAGCATATGCTAACGAAGAACAGGTCAGAGATTCGAGCAAGTCATTAATAAACACTATAAACAATAAGGGTCCAGGTTAGACCCCTGGGGAACTCCTGAAGTGGCAGTGAAGTCACCCGATCGAAATCCGTTGTAATGGACGAAGTTGACCCTATCGGTCAGATAAGATGATAAAAGAGCAAACAGCTCACCATGCAATCCAAAGTTCAACAGTTTCTTTAACAAAATATGGTGATTAATAGTATCGAAAGCCTTGGCAAAATCGGTATAAATTACATCCATCTGACTGCGATTATCCAGTACAGAACTAATACTCTGAGTGACACATACTAAGTTTGTAATTGTTGAGCGACCACTCATAAAACCTTGCTGAACTAAAGAGATTCTCGGCTTAACGTGGTGGTAAATTGTATTATATATAATCTGTTCAAATCCTTTAGAGAAGTTCGATAATACCGATATAGGTCTATAGTTGTTTAGATCCGCTCTGTCGCCCTTTTTAAAAATCGGAGTTATTCGAGCCCTCTTCCAGATCGTCGGAAAGTTACCAGTTTAAAGTGGCAAATTCAGTAGTATTTTAAGATGATAAACGAATATCATACGGCAATCTTAAATCTTCAGAATAAAACTAATAAACGCAATTATCTGAGAATTGATCTTTAATGTTATTAAAAAAACTGCTTCTCGGCTCACAAAAATAAATATAAGCATAACTCGATATTTTGTTGTCACTTTCATAATTTCAGTTTTCATTGAAAATGGGTCATAGAACTGGTCCACTTTCCAGTTTGCTATCATTTTTAAACCATTAGCTTAAGAAGGTGCATTTATCCGCGTTTTGAATACCTACATATTTAATTCTCTTAATTTTTTCCTTACAACAAACTAACAATAAAAAATAATCAAATTTCAACATAACTGTCTATCATAGTAAATCTTTTCTAATGCTATTCTGTTGTTGACATTAATTGCCGTTAAAATCTGCTCTGATTACAATAGGTATAATATTAAGAATGTTACCTATACACGAATTAAGTATTCGGCGAGTTGGCTTTCTCAAGCTCAACACGTCAATCAAGAAGTCATGACCAGAAAGTATATACACATTTTTACAGCTATAGCACAACTGTAATATAACTGAAATGTCGACATTGTTAATATAACCTCAGCAGCGGCTTCTATTATTGCTACACCGTGTTGGAGCGTTCGTGAATTTTAAAGTTTACAAATTACCTCCAACTGGATTCAATTATCTTATAACATTTATGATCAACGGATTACGAAAATTATCATCTATTTTGTTGTTCGATTCATGCTATATAATAAATGAAAAGTTTATTATTGTATTTTGTACGTGTAATTTAGCCCGTTCGCTTTACAGATACGCCAAGATTACGTATTTAAAGGACACGCTTTTATAATTAATCGAATATATGGCGTATAATATGTGCAGCAATTAAATGAAAACAGATAGAATCCTTGATTTTATAGCGGAAATCGTAAAGCAAATACTTTATTGTGGCATTGAGAGGTAAAGCATGTTCACATATAACATTGTGTGTAATTAAATAACAATGTGTTGTATTGTAAGTAATGATATTTATTGCTACAAGAAGATGTTGGTATCTATTTGACAATTACAACAGTTAGATGTCAGTTTTATTATCTAATATCCAAAGCATGTAATAGTAATGAGTTACAGAAATGATTATACGGTTGCATTAAAAAACTAATACAAACAATACTATTATAAAGGGTTTTCCAATAAGAACGTTATGATTTTAAAATGAAATAAAATAGAAATGATTTCAGATATAATTTTTATATTATCTGTAACTATGATCGATAACGTTTATGCTTTGAATACCACTTCGTTTAAATGGTTTAAATGTCCACCTCGGCTTCGTGTACAGGAGTGAATTCGACGAATCCAATTTTTAACGACTTTATGCAACCAATCGGGCGTAATCTCACAAATAGCGTTCAATGTGTGACATATAGCACCGTCTTACTAGAACCACATATCTTCTAAATCAAGCGCGTCCAAATTTGGCCATAAAAAATTTGTCAACATCTGTCGGAATCGTTCACCATTCACTGTACCTGAATCTCTAACCTCATTTTGGAAAAAAAGTGGTGCAACGATACCACCATACCATAGACCACACCATACAGTTACCTTCAGGGGATGCAAAGGTTTCTTATGAATCTATTGTGAATCCTTTTCACACCAAAAACGGGAATTATGCTTATTTACGTAACCACTTAATCAAAAAATCAGCTTTATCTGAAAAGATAATTTTTTCGGCAAAATTGCGATCCTTTTCAAATCGTTCTAAACTCCAAGCAGCAATTTCACGGCGCCGATGATGGTCCAGTGCCTTAAGTTCTTGGGTCAAAACAATCTTATACGGGTGTAAATTTAAATCTTTTTGCAAAATTCGCCAAGGTGTTTTTTTAAGTCCAAATTCTTGAGTACCACGAGGAATTGATAAATTTGGATCTTCTGCAACGCTAGCTCTCATAGCAGCAATAATGTCAACAGTTCTGTCATTTCCGCGTCTTACTGGTGTTTTTACATCGTGAAGAGTAAAACTACTTTCAAACTTTTTAACGATGCAACGAATGACAAGCACATAAGAGCGATTATTTAGGCCAAAGTTTTCGCGAAGTGCGCGAAAGGTGTTCACATAAGATCGACGATTTTCGTAAAATTTTTAGACAATAACCAAACGTTCTTGGAGCGAGTATTTAGCCATAATAAATTGTTGGAGTTTAGTGAACATACATGACAACTAGTGACAGATATACGCCCTAGTATATATATATATAATCTAGAAGTCCCTGTCTACCTTTCGGTGTAGGGATGTTTCATTCTTTTACTATTGTGATTCGTGTACAAAGTTTCTCCACTTTTTCCTGTCTTTGGCTATCTCTCTTGCGTTCAGTATTGTTTGTCCTCTGTTCTCTATCAATTTGGCAACTTCATTAGCCCATGTTAGTTTTGGTCTCCCAGGTCTTCGTTTTGTTTTTATTTTGGACGTCCATATTCTTTTTGTTGGCATGCACTCTTTCATACGCTGCAGGTGTCCCCACCATCCTAGTTGTTTCCTTTCTATATATTCTATTACGGATTCTATTTGTAGCTCATCACGTACGTCAGTATTTCTCACTCTGTCTTTTCTTGTTATGCCTTTCACACCTCTCAGAAATTTCATCTCTAACGCCTGTATTCTGCTTTTATTTCTCTTTGAAAGTACCCACGTTTCGCTCCCGTATGTCAATATTGGCCTAAATATTGTTCTATATACCGCCATCTTAGTTTTCTTTGTTATTTCTCTCTTTCGGATGAATGTTCGTCTCATTGCATGGTATAGATTTGTTGTTTTTCTAATTCTATCGTTTATGTCCATCTCATGGTTCCCATTCCTTTCTATTTTTACTCCCAAGTACTTAATTTGTTCAACTTGCTGTATTCTCTCATTATTAATTTTTATATTTAGTTCTTTTTCTTGCCCGTTTGTTACTGTGATCACGCTTGTCTTTGTTATGTTTATTTTCATGCCATATTTATTCAATATATTATTCCATATGTTTATGTTGTCTTGCAGCCCTTTTTCGGTGTTTGCCATAATGACCAAATCATCTGCGAATATACATTCCGTTTGTTCTATTGGTTCTAGATTTCTGTATCCCACACTTAATTTTTTCATGTGAGGTTTACATTCCTTTAGTATTTCGTCAATGAATACATTAAACAGAACCGGGCTTAGTACTCCTCCCTGTCGCAGGCCACCTTTAATTTCAAAATTGTCAGACTTTCTATTTTTACTGATTACATAATTAGTATTTTCTGTATACATGCTCTTTATTGCTGTTATTAACTTGTTGTCCACATTTCTCTTCTCCAAGCTGTTCCACACTATTTTTCTACGGACTCGATCGAATGCTTTTTCTAGATCAACAAATGCAAAATATGCATTTGTTGCACTTAGTCTCGTTTTTTCAATTATTTGCTTCACGGTGAATATGTGGTCTTGTACCCCTCTTCCTTTCCTGAATGCACTTTGTGTTTCTTCTAGTGTCGGTTCCACGTATCTTTGCAATCTTCTTTCCAGTATGCGTTCGTAAGTTTTTGCTGCTGTAGTTAATAACGTTAGTCCTCTATAGTTATTGCATTCCCTAGTATTTCCCTTTTTATATATTGGCACTATCTGACCTATCTTCCAATCTTCCGGTATCCTACCTTCTTCCCATGCTTTATTGCATATTTTCCAAAATATTTCTATTCCTTTTCCTTTTAGGTTCTTCATCATTTCGGTAGTTACTTTGTCGTGCCCAGGGGCTTTACCATTTTTCAATATCTTTAAAGCCTCTATTATTTCGTCTTTAGTTATGGGTCCTAGTCCTTCCTCATCTTCAATAGTTCTTCGGTGTTTTTCATCTGTTTTGCTTATCTCAATCTCATTTCCATCTATACGCCCTAGTAGATGAAGTAAAAGCAAAGTGAAGTATGACAAGACAGTTTTTTCAATGCTACCAAAATTTTCTGACCATGGCAGCAATTCTGGTTTCTACCAACAGTTAGAGTTTATTTAAAAACTGTTGTACGATTCCAGCAGAATGTAGATGTACATGCATGAACCACATTTACCTTTTATTTATGACAGGTATGTACATCTTCACCAGAACAGAAAGCTCACTTTCTATAAGATAATAAAGATAGATATCACAGTTTAATCGTGGAGGGACGAAAAGTCCTCTTACTAAATAATTGTCGACAAGACCAATACAAACGTTGGCCAAAAAAATTTGCTCCAAACAATAAATTTTCTTTTGGAATAGGTACCTATCCCCAACAGTATTGTAATTAGCATTTGCATGTTGAGCAATTTTTCTGATACTGATTTCTGGATGTTTGTCAAAAATTTAAAAAACCTCGCCTTGAAGTTGTGAAGTTTCCGCAATATCCTAGATTGTCCAATAATATCCCTTAATCTTGCAAAACTTCCAGTTTTTTTGTAAACGAATGTGCTATTTAGTAAACGTTTGAGAACATGATAAGTGGTTATGGTATTTGGATAATATTGGAAATATATGCGTCTAGTCTCTCAGACATTATCCATTCTAATTCACTAATTCCTACAAGTAATACATATTAGATATTTCAGCATTAGTAAACGTAGGCATCCTGAAAATGTTTGGACTGAATACAAACGAGGGCAGAGCAACTACTAAAACAGAATTATAATGCTTTGGTTTTTATGTTTAGCACAGTAATTGCGTTAGTTTTAGAAACTAATAGCGCCAGCAACAAAAACTCATCGTCGAAAAACAAATTTCACTTACAGTTAGAGCTCGTTTATTACAAAAAATTAAAAGCTTGCATCTCATTCACGACAAAACTCATCGCACATGTTTACAGGAACTTTTAATCTTAAAATTGAATGACAAAACGCCCACAACAATATTTCAGATTATTTTGGGAACATCCCCTTTTTTGCACTTTTATGGATATCTTTATAGCATCGCCCATAAATTTATTAGTTCTGTCTAATCGAGCCACCAAAACCACCATACTCATCTCTCCTAGAAGCATCTCCAACGTAGCTGAAGCATTCATGGTACCATCTAATAAAATATTAATCTCACGAATACCTCGAGTATTATTTCTATGGATTTACTTGTGTAGTTATTGTCTACGCATTGGTTTTTATTATCTTGCATAAATATGAACACTCTTCTCTTTCCTTTACTTCTATTCTATCCACATATATGCCAAAGATTCCGTGCCTTATCGAAACTCCTGTGGCCATATTCAATTTATTTTTCAGTTATCAATTCCTTCTCCATTGAATCAGTAGGTACTATTAATGCGAGATCATCAGCAATTGCAATAATTTTTGCGCGTCTCTGGAAATTAATTTCCATCACATCATTGTAAAGTGCCTTCCAAAGTCTTGGTCCGAATACAGATCCTTAAGGCGCCACTTCCACTTTAAGTTCGTCTTGCTTAGTTTAGGCAGTCTGCAACAATGTTTATCGGGTAATACTTTCTCATTTAGTAGTTTTCCAGTGTTTTCTAGTATTAAATACGTTTCTAACAACTTTGGTTACTAGTCCATTGCAATAGTCTTTTCAGTTATCGGAGACGTCTTCTATTAGGTTTATTTTCAGACCTCATACTGATGACTATTGCTTTGGTGTCATATTCTTAACGGTTCAGAACCAGTTCTAATAGTAGACCATCATAATCATAGACTATCTGTATGATTTGTATATAACAAAACTTTTATTTGGTCGCACGTTTAGAACGATTCTGAACTGGTTTGAGTGTAGAACCAAAACAAGCCTATTTTTTGTTAATTCTCCTTTCCTTTCTATCTCTCTTCAAGTCTCTCCATTATGATTATTTTGTAGAGGTTGCATTTAGTAGACAGGGATTCCTATTTATTTTCTTTCTTTTGAAATTATTATGACTATAATTACTTCCCATTTATCTCTGTGCCCCCAAGAGCCCCTAACGGCCAATAATACTTCAACGAATTATTGGCCGTTAAACTGTACCGCTTGTTTGATAGCTTCCAGTGGTACTTCATGCATTCCTGGAGCGTTTTCTGTCGCTTGCTTCTTACACATGTTCTTTTCGAAGGAAGTGGGAAAAATATTTGCAATATTTTCCTTTTTTTCTTTGCTGGTTTCATATGGCACTAGGTATATTAATTGGCTATTCCATATTCCTCTGCTCATACTCTGTTGTTTGATTCGCTACATAGTCTATTCCAATTATGGTTTTTGAATGTATTATTTACTTCCAGAAATCTTTTTTGCTTTTATTCTATTCTTTTTTAGCAGCTTTTCTTCTTCTTTTGTATAACTTCTTCTAAACGCAGTGCACTTTCTTTTTTGGAATGAGCGTTTCTTAATTTCCTGTTAAAGTCACTAACACGGTGATAATTTTGACGTCTTTGAATTTTGTTACGCTTAACATTTGTAGACGGACACGCAATAACTAAACTTCAAAGTAAGAGATTTTTTTTTCGCAAAAAATATCAATGATAAAAAGTTGATAAAATCAACTTGAAGAAATTACTCCTTCTGTGTGTAATACTTCTAATGTCACTGATTATATAAACCTCCTTAATGACGTTTGTGCATGTTTTATACGAGCTTTTCTCTATCTTTGTCATGTTAGCTAGACTAACAATAATTTCGAGATATTATAGGCATTCCAATCTTTGCAATACGTTTCCCAGGTGGTTCGCCAAGTTTTATATCATATAAATTAGTGATGTATCAAGCTTTCATTGTCAATTACTTGCAAATTTATAAATTTTGCTGCAATTTTTTCAATGGCTACTGTTAAATCTATGAATGATTCAGTTTTTCCCCTTCCAAAGATGAACAGCCCCCATATGTCTGATTTCCTTTCCCGCAACTAATAAGGCGATCTTCAGAAACAAGAGGTTGCAATTATGTCTCCACCAATAATTGCTTCCCTCTTGAAGGCTTTTACACAGCTTCTCCGCTCTTTTGGGTTGATATTCGGATGTTCATGAAAGTAGAAAGTACAACGTTTTCGTTTGACATTTCGTTGATCATGGTGTCAGCTTTTTCAGAGGAGTTCTAAAGACACTAAAGTATTTCCAGAAAGGTTTCTAAAGACTAAAGTTTTCTTAGAGAAATGCAACAATGTTAACAATGGTCTTATACCTAGATATGTGAGCGATATGCAGCAGGCAGTACATATGCGAACTTCCAAAGTTTCCTCTTATATTTTTCATATTACATTAGATATGCTATTATTTTATACACATGCCCTACCTTACACATTGATTTATCATCATTACAACTCCTATTATTGATAATTAAAATAATTTTCAAATTATAACCTGATTTCCATATATTTTCGGCGACATGTGGGCGAACTTTTAATTGGTTAATTGCACTGCAGAATACATCGAGAAATAAAAGAGGTTAAGCATCGATACAGAAACTGTTCTACCGCATTTTTAAATCTACCCCCGAGGCGGCTATTATATATGTTCACGTCAAAATCAATACACTACAGTGTATATAAACCACCTACGACGTACATTTACGCGAATCAGTTCTCATTCTAAACCTCTATACCTGTGTAATTATAAATTCAACACGCTCTCAGGTTACGATATTGTTTCTGAAAAGTCCGGTTACAAAATTAATGTAGCACTCGTACAGTTAACGATCACTAACAGTTCCTTATTGATCTGCGGCATAACTCCCAGCATTTTCGAGGCCGTGATCTTAATACAAGTACATAGGTTGCAGCTCATGGTTTCTGTTCCGTGTACTTACCTATCTTACGTTCTCGCGATGATAAATGAAAGATGATGCTGTCATCGTCAAGTAAAGATGAAGCGCAAGCTTCGACCGTTAAGATCGAGCGAGATACATTATTTTGCATAACAAATCAAGTACTTCGTATCTCTACTAATGGTGAAGCCAACGTAAACGTATTGTAGGTACTATTGTGTTGTAAAGAAGTGTATCGCCAATGGGTATCCGGGTCGTAACACTACACCTTATGTATGATAAATACGTACTAAACTTTGCATCTTTTAAATCGATTCTTATTTTCACATTATAACCTACAACCTGGTATACGTGCAATAAGAGCTATTTCATCAGAGCCATTTGGTGTCGGCACGTTAAGAACTTTGCGGCAATGATAAATAACTCATGTCACAAATGAAGATTCACGAAGAAAGAAGATGCTTTGTGTTTGTGTGACGATCTTCAGATCAAAGATAGATAACAGTAATCATAAAATGGTCGAGTCCATTAGAGGAAAGAATATACAAGTATAAAGCCTGTAACGTCGAATAAATACTTTTGTTGGTTGGAATTGTGCAATTTATAATTGTCAAGTTGGAATTTAATCTTCTTGTAACGTAATTCACTCATTATTTTCTTTTTGGTTAAATGTCATTTATAAGAGTCATCGTCTTGGTCCATTCGTCTTTTGCAAACAGTTTCTTTACCTGTTGAATGTTGCTGAGGCATCTATTTATATGCTTTTCGTGACGGGGAAGGACTACATGAAGAATAAAATGTGCAGCTGTTGTACGTGTTCTTAACAAAAGGAACATTAATCCACTATGTGTCGATACTGATTGCGAGTCAAAATTTATGATTTATACATATGTATATTACAGGCAAATCAAAACAAGTAAAACGTGGATAACATCAACCAGATTTACGACCACAAATAAATATTATTAATAATTCTGTGATGACATCATACCGTATACTTAGATATGTATTGTATTTGTTAGGTTTAATGCTTTTTTGATAGAATAAACACGTTTTTAATATCAATATTATAAGTGTATTGCAAAAAACTTAACGTTTTACAACTGTCTTTTTACATGTCATTAAAACATAATAAATAAACATAGTCTGAAGGTAACTTAGTTACAATAAAAAAACATAGACAAAAAATACGCTTGGTGTTACAATGTCTGACCAACTCTTAACACCCCCACCGAATCCAGGATTCCCATCTTCTTTAAATGTTCCTGCATTTTGACCCCACTTAAGGTTTTGTGAATGAATCGCCAAGGTTGTCATTTGATAGAATATACTCCAGCTGTATTTCATCCGTTTCTGTCATGTCCCTAACAAAGAACTGTCGCAGATCAATGTACTTCGATCTTTCTGACGTCATCTTATTGTCAGCAAGTTTGATAGCGCTCTGATTGTCAATTTTTATACAAAAACTTTTTCAAAGAACTTTTGTTCTGTAATGTTAGATAGGATTCGGGGATTTCGTTTTCTGAGGTTTCATTTAATTCGTAATCTTTCAGCCAAGTTGGATTTCCTATCGTCCGTGCACTTTTACTTTTTCTATAAATGTCAACTTCCTTTACGTTTTCTTCGTGTTCTTCTTCGTTTTCTATTTGTTGATTAATGTTTAGATCATCCTTTTTATGGTTTTGATTTCCTAAAAAATCTAACCCTTCTTCTGTTGGAATTGGAATGGATACTTCTTTGGTTTCGTCTGTTACGATATTTTGTGTTAATGTCCAATTTAGCAGTTCGTCTTCTTGCTATCTCATAGGAAAAACGTCTTCTGCAAATTTAACATCTCTACATATAAAAAATTTATCTTTGACATCATCGTAAAATCGGTATGCTTTAGCATTCTGGTCATATCCTATAAATATACATGGCATTCCCTTTGAAGATAACTCACTAAGCCAACATTTATTTGCCGCCCATGCCTTACAACACGTAAATGATCAATGTTATTTGCTCCGTTTTTCCACCTTGCTATAGGTGCAACTCCTTCATTTGCACCTGTTGGGCAACGGTATCTAATATAACAAGCTGTTATAATGGCTTCTGCCCAAAAATCTAATTTCAGACCTGATTGTATTAACATGCATCTTAGAGTATCAAATAAGGTTTGGTTAAAACGTCCGGCTACGCCGTTTTGTTGAGGTGTGCCAGGTATTGTTAATTGATGACCTATACCATGATCCTTCAGAAATAATTTAAATTCATTCGATAAATATTTACCTCCGTTGTCTGTTCTTATAGTTGCTATTTTTGTATTATGTAAATTTTCTACTCTATTGTTAAATTCAATAAATTTTGACAAAACATCTGATTTTTTCGTTATGGCATACACCGTACAATATTGAGAATAGTCATCAATGAAAGTTACTATACCGAGTTCTTTTTTTATTTTTACACATATGCACCTCCCCTATGTGTAATCATAAAAAGAAAATTGTCAATCCATTAGCAGCATGGTAGGCAACCAGTTGTACATCAAAAACAAAAATACATACATAATTGACACGACGTTAAATTTACGCAAAAATTTATTAGAAAATTTACGAATAAATGATATGACACGTTGCAAACAGAAAATTATGTAAAGAAATTTACTACTAAATTTATTCGTAAATTATTTAGAACCTGTCCTAAATGTATCAGTAAATACGATAAAATTGTGCACATTGTTCCATTGATGAAGATATCAACAGATACAAACATAACCTCCAATAACTAATAATGTGGTGGTCAAAGGATCAAGTATTACTACTACGGTCAATTACAATGTAATTGTGATAGTAGTATCACTGTTAAATTGAAATATCTTCAAAGTCTACTAAATACGTCATTAGTTTGATTACATCAATATG
Source organism: Popillia japonica (assembly GCA_004785975.1). Classification (NCBI taxonomy): domain Eukaryota; kingdom Metazoa; phylum Arthropoda; class Insecta; order Coleoptera; family Scarabaeidae; genus Popillia; species Popillia japonica. Next base: position 27,695 of record SMLS01073984.1, read on the forward strand.
TAAACACCAACATACATATGTACATCAATATGTAAACACCAACTCTCTTTAATATGCATGTGCAAGTAAAAATTGTGTTAAAAATTTGGTGTACGTTGCAAATAGAAAATCATAAATTCTTTCGTAAATTTGTTAGAAAATTTATTCGTAAATTTTTGCGTAAATTTAACGTCGTGTCAAACAGGCTTTAGATTAAATCGTTACCATGGAATAAAGAAAACATTTTTTATGTCAAATATTTCACAATTTTTATACACGTATTTTAAATACATTGTATTGAAAATTAATAATAATTTATTTAAACGATGAACAAATACAATCATGTTTTAACATAGGTAGCTCATTAAGCTAAATATCCTATGTTATGTAGAGGAACGGCCTGTAGGATCACTCATAAATGTAGCTAGGCATTACGGAATATCATACAGTTCGGTGTATAAAATCCTGAAAGAATTCTAATATAAGCAGTATAAAATACAAAACCATCAAGAGCTCGAGGAAGATAAAATAATGCGAACTGATTTTTATGAAGTAATGTTCAACACTTTAAATGAAAATGAAGAAATTTTAAATAAAATAACATTTACTGATGAAGCTACATTTACTTTAAATGGTGAAGTCAACTGTCAAAACTTCCGATTTGTACTCCACATTCATCCGTTAAAAAATACTAAATTTTGTTTCCATTAATCTATCAGATATTGCTCCCGTACAAATCCTCACACTCAAAACCTGACCCCAACACAATATCCTCACACTCTACTAACGCTATCAGGATGTTTTTAAATAACACGTTCACAAGACGCTGGATTGCCAGAATTGGGCCTGTACCATGGCCTCCAAGATCAGCTGATTTGTCTCCTAGTGATTTCTTTGGGGTTATCTGAAAAGTAAAATTTACAACAATGTTCAAATACGTAACTTGGACGAATTGAAAGACTGTATACGTACTGCGTGTAACGGGATAAACCCAGAATTTATTCATAACATCCTGCGTTGCTTTTAAGTTCGCCTTGGTTATTGCCTTGAAAGACAAGGAGGACACTTCGAAAACTTATTATGAACTTAAATTCCATCTTTTGCATTGTTATTTTGTTTTAGTTTATTGTTAGAATTTTGCACTTTCTTTATTAAAAACATAACGTAGTTTTTAGCGGCGAATTTTCGCGAGTAGCCGTACGTTCCGGTTGTAAAATTAACGTGACTGCTGAGCGGTTATCCCCACCTCAAATCTAGTAGTGTCCGTTTAGTAACGGGCGAAAAAGAAGCGGTTATCAGTGCACAATAAATAACCATAACATTAAAATCAGATTGAAATATCCTTTAGCGCTTAAATTCAATAGTTTTCTAATACACGAATTGCATGTATGTGAAAAAAAGTATAGTTGGTAACTCCGTTAAACTAAGACACGCGTGGTTCTCATACGTCAACACATGAGTGTATGACTGGTTGCCTTCTATTCTGCCAATGCATTGACAATTATTTTTTTAATGTTACACATAGGGGGTATGTGTAACAATAAAAAAAGAACCCGGTATATTTGCTTCCACCTGTTGAGGTTGGAGCAATTGGACCTGCTACATCTGAATGAATCAGTTGTAACACAACGGTGGTTGCACTGTGCTTAGGGAAAGATGTCGATTTCAATTTACCTCTGTGACATACATCGCAATTTTGGTTCACCATTTTATCTTTAAATATTTTCGACATGTCTCCTTTATTTAAGTAACCCAAGCGTTCATGCCACAAATTGTTATCCCAAATGTTCTGACTTACCAGACACACTTTGTCATCATGCAGTTTCCTCTTTCTTTCATAAATGTAATGTAATTTTTTTTGTTTTTAGTATTGTTTCCTTGTTTAGTCTTACTTCTGCAGAATCCTTACTAAAAATTACCTTTAATCCTCTCTCCATCATTTTGTTCACTGAAATTGAATTACATTTTAGAGTAGGTACATTCAATACATTTAATAAAGTTATTTCATATGTCGACAATGTAAAATCTATATTTCCGAATCCTGTTGACAACAATCTTTCGCCTACAGCTACTTCTATAATTGTCTCCTTTTCTTCCTTTTTTGAAATCTTTAAATTTAAATAGATGACAATTTTTGCAGAAATTTTTGTTTGGCCATCAGCTTCCTTCTGTTTATTATTTCCTTTACAATGTCTGCTAATGTAACCAAACTCCAAGCATCGGTAACACCTTAAATTTTCATGTGATTTAGATTCTCGATTTGGTTTCTTCTCGTCTGAACCCCTTTGTGGCTTCCGTTTAAAGAATTCACTACTCTTCGCCGCATATGCCTTTGTCTCGGTCTGAATTTTCTCTTCATTACCACCTCTTATTCGTCTTTCCTCTTCTAGTAATTTGGATTTTAGTTTACTTATCGTTAAATCATCATTTTCTACTCTCAAATTTCTTGATAAATATTCGTATTCGCTCGGTAGTCATAGCACAATAAATCCTCCTTGAACTTCTTCGCTGAAATCAAATCCGACATTTTTCACTTTGTGATATAAGCCATTTCTGCGAACTAGATATTCATTGATGCTTTCATCATTATTCTTTTTTGTGGTAACAAAATCTTGAAGCAGTAACAAACCAGGCCATTTATCGTATTTTGTATGAATTTCCTTCAATGTTTTCCAAATGTCTTTTGCCGTCTTGCATTCCATTATATCGTCTAAGCTGTCATTATTCATTAATAAGTATAATACTGACTTTGTTTTATGATCACTTTCCTGTCCTGACTCGACCATTTAGATATATCCTCATTTAAACCAGATTCAATTGCTTTCCGTAACCCTTTTACTTTCAGCAAACCTTGTGCACGTAAACACCAGTATCTATAGTTGAGTGTAGGCTTTCACGACCGTAATCCATAGTAGGTATGTTTTTTTCAGGTCTTGTCGCGTGGGTAACTATTCACTGTCTTGACTTTTCGCTGATGTGCTATCAGCTTCTTCAGAAGTTTTCTAAAGACTTAACAGTATTTAATTCATTAGCACAATTAACTTTTATTTGAGGTTATTTCATTAAATGGGAATTTATATGTAATTAATCTATTTTCCCCAGTACACTTACCTATACAGACGATATACATATATGACACTCCCTCAAGTTTGATAATGAGAGAACCTGCTAAAATACAATAGTTTTATCAATTTACCTCACTTTAATCCAAATATTGGGACTATCTTGCAGAGGAATGTTTTTGCAGGTATCCTTTCTAATGAATAAAGAGCTTAGATGCTGCACTGAAAGAATTACAAATCCACAACAGTTATTTTTTGGTCTAGATCTAGATGATATTTTTACTTATTCCAAAGTAGAAGCAATCATATTATAATCAGGGAAATAAAACCTTTTGCCCAAATTTTCTTATTAATTGACTTTTTATGTAGACGCCATTTGTTATTTGTTTCGTCAAAACTCATGGGGGACCTCTAATCACTTACACTCACTTGCTAGTACCACATGCCTTAATTGTTGCAATAATGCAAGTTTAGATAATATAAATCGTTATACCAATGCAAGCTAGTCATCAGAAGAAAACCTCTGAAATGTGCTTGTAAGTTTTGGGTTCATATCATTTATACATTTATACGTAGAAATTTTTTCAGCTTTTTATAAGCGTTGAATAAAAGCAGTCAGCGAAAGAAGATCAAATTTGAAGAAAGACTGTGGATTCTATGACTGTAAAACAATCGAGAATAACTTGAGAATTATTCTAAAAGGAAGTAATAATAATTTTGTGTACATGACATCGAATTTCCATGATGTTGAACCACTACATTAAATTTTATAAAATTTTTCACAAAAAGAAACAAAAACAAATTCGCCTTCATCCAACATTATAACAGATACAGCGTACGAAATATATTGATTGAGGCCCTAGGGAAGATAACACCTTTGTAAATAATATAATTTAAAAACCATAACATATAGAATAGTTTTTTCTAGAAAATTTCGTTGTCTACAAAAAATGTTTTGATAACTTGAGCCGTTAAGGTCGCGCCTACAAAAAAGTAACGTTTTCATGCAAAAAAATTATAAAACTTTTTTGTAGAGCATGAAATTTTCTACAAAAAAAGTCCGAAGAGCATTATTCCACCAGTTATGGTCTTCAAGTTATACTATTTACAAAGGTATGATAAGTACCTACTGAGTTTACCTCTGTTTGCCTAGTCTAGCTCACGCATCCCAAGCTATATTTCGTTTCCTGTATATTGGCTGTGATTATTGACGTAACCACAATATCAACCTGTATGGAAATTTGAGTCTTACAAAATGAATCGCAATTGTAAAGTTCATCATTTCATTTATTAACTCAATCTTCGACCTCAGCAACTACTATATCTGAAGAGAATAGAGAATGGAGATAAAATATCTTTTTTGTTTATCTCTCGGCAAAACTAACGTAAATTTTGCAAAAATCGTCACCGGTGGGTACACCTTTCTAAGACTATAAAAACTATAAAGTATCCACCCATGAACCTTATTGAAGCAATAAAATAAATAATAATAAAAATTCAGAACAAAGGCATATTTTTTTATAATTCTGCTGTTTTTTTTTGTTTTGCATGACATTCAGATAAGTAATATTCAATTATCTAGCGCCATTAATATTAAATATATTACTGGATAAACCGATCGGCTTATAAAATATTTTAACCTTTTACTAAATTAATAACCTGAGCAAACACTGTTTATATATTTACTTCCTAATTTACATACTTTTTCGCTTAACGTTGTACCAATCATTTGATGGATAGATTCCTAATCCTGAAGATAGATGTAGGTGATTAAACGTTTAATGTTAGAACAATACGAAAACTATTACTTAAGATCGACGGCTTTTCTAGCAACCATTACCTAATTAAGAACATTGTCCGAGAATCTACATCTACGAGTATTCATACTCAAGCATCATTTAATTTTCATTCGCTAATGAACGAGAATAGAAACCGTTTCCTTTGCTTTAGCGTTTAAGGATGGCGATGTGTCGTAATGATTGAAATATCTCCCGTAAATGTTAGAAACATGAACAGATCTTCTCTTTGTATATTTACGGAGATTAAATGCCATCTTACACTGTGCCGCACCGATCGCTATTATTAAGAAAGTGTATAGGTACTTTTCTATATTGGGACCTGCGTTGCCGTCAATACAGATAAACGAGTACTACTTACATCTTACCTACTTTTCTTTAGATAGAGATGTTTTAGAAATTGAAACATTAACACGTTAACATAGTATTATATTAGGTAAAACACCGTTAAGTGATAAATCTCGTGATTTAATTGACATCGTGTGTTGGCAGATATTTGGTAATAAACACACCGCCAACTTGGATGAAAGATATTAAGATCTGATCACGTTACTTAAACAATGTTATTATTAAGTTGAATACACTAATTAATTCTATGAATGAGCAGTATTATACATAAATTAACATTGAAACTATAATATTTTATTCAGAAATAATTGTGGAAGAAAGGATTTTATTTCTCACAGTTTGCATTCTCTGCCACAGTCGTTATTCTGTAACCACATGAGAGGTCACGAACTAACAGTAAGAGCCCGCCTGTGAGAAAATTGTTTTTACTTCTCACCTGCGTTTAGTAATTAACTTTATGACAAAAGAATTCGAATAGTTCACATCGTGCTGCTGGAGATTTCAGTTCACGTCTTTGCAATCTTTATTGCCGCACTCCGTTTATCTCTGAAAAGTTTCTCCTTGTACTAGAGAGAGAAACTTAATTAAAACAAAAAGGTAGCGTTCGAATTTGTTAATGAGGTTCGTTAGATATACGATAGTGTTGTTTATGGGTATTATAAACCCGTATAGAAAAACACTAATGTGAATTGATTAGATCAGATTATTTTGGCCGAAAATTCCAAGTTTTGTATTGTTTAAGCTCTTTGAAACTGTTTTGCATAATATTATTTAATCAGTCTCTTAAATCAGAATTTTTCAGTAATTATTTTGAGAGGTAAACTCAAAGACATGATTTATAATTAAGACCCATTTTGTCTTTTGTTAGGTTATACATATTTATCCCAGAAATAAACTTGTGAACAATTACTGAATAGTTTAAAAGTTTGCCATGCATGTATCTATGCCACCACTTAAGATCTTGACACTGTTAAAGAATTTGATGCAACGAGATTATCTTCAGTTTGTAGGAATAATTATAACATAACATTCTTTGGCTGCAATTCTATTGAACATTAAACCTGATCCATCTTACAAAGAGTGTGATCTCAAACTTTAGGAAACCCACCCACAGGAGGGCTCGATGGCTTGTCTACAAGTTTATCAGCGTTATTGCTGCCGCAAAAATAAATTTGTCCAGCGTGGCTTGCACCACATAGGGGACAGTCCTGTAAGACTAGAATAAAAAAGGCAACTCTAGAGACCTTTATCCCCTCCAGACAGCGACATCTATGAAAATGGCTGATGGTGATGGTGAATGGTGGATGCCAAGTCAACCCTCGACGGTGGATGCCACGTGTATTACATCTGTCAGTAAAATGGCTCTTACGGACCTTTATCATTATCGTTGTCTTCGTCTTTCTTGAGACATTCAATGAAGAGAAATTTCTGAATCACGTCAATGAAGAAACGCCGAACCCATGGAGCTAGTTTGTGGAGATCTGAAGTTTACGTTCGATACGACTATGGTACTTATCACTGCTAGAGTACAAAGTAGAATCGTGAAAAGGAGAGACACACTTATAGACATTGGTGAAGGAATAATCTCCAATAGTAGCAGTAATAAGATCATTAGTGATTGAGATTGGTAATGAGACATTTCCATCAAAATCAATGTTCACTGATAGCTTTCCTTAAAGTCGAATTTTCATGTCCCAAAACCTAAGGAGAATTGTGACTTCTGCAAGTTTCGGGATATTGGCAAGGAAACTTATTCTACTAAAAGTTTCAAAAAGGTAAAAGTAAACTAAAGAAAATTTTAGTTTATTCCCAAAAGATCACGAAAACAGATGTAGGGAAAGTCACAAACAAACTTAGTCCTTAATTAAGTGCAGAAATAATAATTTTAGTACTAATAACAATAATAATAATATAATGATATTGAAATAATAGTAATAGTAGCAAAAATAACAATAATGGTACGAACAGTAGTAATAGTAGTAGCAATAATAACATTAAAAGCAAGACACCTTAGAAAGGGTATTGGGAAAAAAAAAAAGTAACTTGTTTATTACTGATTTTTTCATGTGCAAAAGAATGTAAACATATTTCTAGTATGTTACAAGGAATAAAATAAAAGTGTGAAACGAAAAATAATGACTATAGGATGACTTATGAGTTAAAAAAGTCAACATTTTATTTCAATCCCAGATCCATTTACAATGGTCCAATGAAAGTGAGATTTTGAATATTCATGTATAAGATATACGTATAGGTCTTGTCATTGCTATTTAAACAAAAAAGAAATTATTTATGTAAATAAAACGTTTTGAAAACAGCACTTATGTTAATGTCACTTTTTGTGTGGCTTTCAAAACAATTTATTTCCATAAATAACTTCTTTTTTGATTAAGCAATGACAAGACCTAGACGTATGTACAACATCTTCTACATGAATATTAAAAATCTCACTTCAGCCGAACCATTGTCAATAGCTCTGGGATTGAAATAAAATGTTGACTTTTTTAACTCGTAAGTCATCCTATAGTCATTATTTTTCGTTTTACACTTTTATTTTGTTCCTTGTAACATACTAGAAATATGTTTACATTCTATTGCATATGAAAAAATCAGTACCTAATAAACAAGTTTTTTTTTCTACAGAACACCCTTAAGTAAAACTAAAAATTGAAATATTCCTGTAAGGAGTAAAAGGGGATGTTGATGAAGTCGCCCAATTTTAGACCTGTTATACAACAGATAATACGTTTCTGGCTAATAAAAATATCCTTAGACATGGTTGGATTTCCCCGAAATATGATTACGTAAGAGAGTCTGCAATGAACATAAGCATGATATACACCAATCATAAGCAAGAGGAGTGGGTAAAGCAGTAACTCGATGGATAATCGAGGTGCTCTCCACGAGGACGGCTGAGACAACGATAGGCAAACAGACTATCATAATCAGAACTACTCGTGGAACACCTCAGGACGGCGTTTGTTCGCCTTTGATGTGGAGCCTAGTAGTGAACGAACTCCTTAACAGGCTGACTGCTTTCAGTGGATACTGCATAGGTTATGCCGATGACATTGTGATAATAGCAAACGGCAAGTATGAGGGAATTCTCTGTGACTTGATACAAACAAGCCTTAGAATCACTAATGAATGGTGTCGATCGGTGGGGCTGAGCATCAACTCTGCAAAAACCACGATCGTACCTTTCACTAGGAAGAGAAAACTTTCGGGCATGAGAGAAATCCACCTGGATGCAACAGTGATCGAATGTAGCACACAAAACTGTCACAAACACACCTGTGTGTAGCAAGCAGCCTTAATCATATGTCGGAACCTGGCAGACACAACTTGGGGTTGCAACCCAAGCATACTGCGATGGCTGTACATCAGTATACTGAGATCTATGGTAACATACGGGGCGATAACCTGGTTCCCAAAGGTCACACAGGTAACAATCAAGAATACTCTTGATAAGCTGCAACGGTTGGCAGGTGTATGCATTACTGGCGCCATGAGAACATGTCCAACCGCGGCCTTGGAGGTCATTTTAGATCTTACGCCCCTACACACAGTAGTGGAGGGAGTTGCCCATAGGGCATTATACCGTCTGTCCAGAGTGGGGTCTGGTGGAGCTGAGATGCCGTGTCAGAGAGCTGGCTCATCTCTGCACTTTTAAGTCTACCACAGGACGAAATGGTTAGGAAATATAGCTTCGAGAAGAACTTTCTCACGAAGCTAAGCAATAAGGGAGAATGGGAAGGAGAACGATGCACCTACTCCCTAAAGGCAAATACCATTAAATGGTATACGGACTGTTCCAAGACTGATAATGGAACAGGTGCAGGAGTATTCGGACCAGGAATCAAATACTCAGATCAATGATATTGGAAGATGTGCTCAACTGAATCTTGATAGGAACTATCGGAAGCAAAGCATTGCAATTTTATCCGACAGTCAAGCAGCCATAATGGCTCTGGGTTCTACCACCATCAAGATTAGTCTGGGAATGCTTAGAGAAATTAAACAATCTAGCCAAAGAAAACAGAGTTGTACTATGTTGGGTACCAGGACATACTGGAATCAGTGGCAACTAGAAAGCGAAATTATTAGCAAACAAGGCCGCCACAACATCACCGGAACCATTTTGCGGAATAGGGATAAACACCTATGAAGGAGAAGTCAAGGACAGGGAGCAGAAACTCATAGCAACCCTCTGGGAAAATCTTCCTGGTCTGAAACATTCCAAGGTATTCTTTGGAATCTTCAATAAGCAAAGTACAAGGACGTTGCTAGAATTAAGTAAGAATAAACTACGGGTACTTGTGGGTTTTCTCACAGAGCACTGCCACCCTGGCGAACACATGACAAGAATCGGTTTGAAACGCAATAGCGACTGCAGGTTCTGCGGGGCGGAAAGCGAAAATCCGGAACACCTGATATCCAACTGCGTGGCTATTGCAGCGGTTCGCGCCAGTCGTTTTGGTAAAGATGTCATTGACGAGGGGGAAATACCCTCCTTGAAACCATCACAGTTATTGCAGTTTATTAAAGCCCTTGGACTTGATGGGGAGCTATAGCTGGAAACAAATACCAACAACGTATAGTTCATGTAAGGGCGCACAATAGATCATTTGGTCGCAGTGCAACATCACCCTCAACTCAAATTCTAATTCTAATTCTACACCAATCATCTGTTGACGCGTTATGACCGTCCTTAAGTTTCGGAACGAAAAAGCAAATTGAGCTTAATTTGCGCAGCGAGTCCTCCAGTTGAGAAACTGATCTAGACACACTCCTAAATATTTAGTCGAGTCGGCGACGGTAAGCTTGTTACCACCCAGTGACAAATCTAAATAAAAATCTAGTATGGTCTGAAGCTGATAGGAATGAAAACGCAAATAAACGCTTGTTCATCATTAACAAGAAGCCTATTCGTAGAGAACCAATTAGATGCATTACTCAGTAAGTTATTACAAGTCTCAGCTAAAATATCATCGTTTTTGTCAGTTGCTAATAATGCAACGTCATGTGCATATAAAGTGATTGAAACATTGTGAAATGCTTCTCGAGCTCAATACTGTATATAAGACAATAACTAATATGTTTACACCGCTTTCGAGGACTATATTGCGTCTATTCTTCGTTCTGACTGACAATAGAGAAGTGGTCATCACGCTTGTTGGAAGTAAGACAACGAACGAGGCAAACCTTACGGTGTAAATGCAAGTTGTTGGTGTTGGCCACCGATGCTAGTGAAAAAATGTTTGAGATGCAAATCTCGCCAGTGTATCACTGGAGAATCATGTAGGCCTACTTACTCCTGAAGTGGCCAATTTTAGGTCACAGTTAGTTTCTACTTATACATTCTGGTAGGAGGCGACACAATCTTTTTCTCTACATTCCTTCTCAAAACATTATCGCAGGATGATTAGCGGCAGTTATGTTGATTAGATTGCGTTGACAAAAAACTCCTATGTTGGCAAGCAATTACCTCTCATACGCTAGCACACTGAAACTGAGTTCAAGGTTCAGGGAAAAGAAATCAAAGATTTGCAAAGCTAACCCCCAACCAACAGAAAAGTTTGAAAGTTTTTATTTCGACACTTTTTCTGTGGTCACTATAAGTGAAAACGTAATAATCACCGCAAGAATTTCACAATATTAATAATGAATAAATAAAATGGAAAAATCTAATCTGTTCCTCAAGGTAGGGTTTAACTCCTATTTTCAAACATTGTATTTCTGTAGGTGAATACCACACAAGTCCAGTTCTAGCTTGAAAGTGTCTTCCTAAAATCTCTGAGATGAATGGCTAACATATTATTTTTACACTATCTGTTTAAATTTGTGCTTAAATTGTACATAATTTCGATTGGTCATGCAAGTAAACATTCGAAGTTCTCCAAAACTGCCAAACCAAATGTAGTTAAATATTTCTACTATGTTTTCCTAGATTGAACAAATTAACCACCGAATATGTATTAATATCATTAAAAAGAAGAATTTACTTTTACAGGTGACTGTACTTTCGTGCATAAAGTTGAATCAACGCATAAAGCATTGATGGCATCAAAATCGCGCCACCTTCTAACCCGACAAGATATGATTCACGTGCAAACCGCTTTATACTACAGAAATTATCACACCTACTAATTGGAGGTTACCCTTATCAAAATCACATTAGGATACAATCAGAGGAACATCTGACACGCAAACTCCATCAAAACTTTTGTAAACCTACCTGACACAATCATCGTATATGTCTGGCAAGTCTTATTCTTCGTATTTTTATAATTTCGACTCCTTTTTTTGTGCATTTATATTCAAAAGCATACACATGGCACGCAAGTTGCAAGGTGACTTGAATCATCATTCGGAATTCGTGCACATGTTTCTATATTTCTAATATAGTCGCCAATAACACTATAATAGATACTTATAATCTAATGTATAGTATACGGTTGTGTGAATACGATACGTATCGTTGAACTTGACACACATTCGGAAGCTATTCATTTCTTGATGACGAATGACAGTTCTACAACGTTGATCCGTTCACGTAGTATTGTATTATTTGTATTCTGATACGTTTCCTTTTCACAGCCAAAAATATTATGGAAAGTTTTGTTAACACAAAGTTTTCATAACGTTTTGAAATAGACTTGGCAATAAGTTCTGTACATAGTTTTCTGTGAAACATGAATAAACATGAATACAAACTATGTAAAAGTTTTCGAATAAGAACGATATGATTTTAGGCTAGCCTGATTTTAAAATTAAATCAAATAGAAATGATTTCAGATATAACCACGCTTTTTATATTAGCTTAAAGTATAATCGATAACGTTTATGTTTTGAATAGCATTTTGTTTAAATGTCCGCCTCGGCTTCGTGTAGGTACACGAGTGAATTCGACGGCTCCAATTTTCAACGACTTTGCGCAATAAATCGGGCCTAATCTCACGAATGTTCAATCTCAAAGCTTCAAGTGTTTGAGGCCTGTTTGCATAAACCTTAGATTCGAAATAACCCCACATAAAGTAATCTAAAGGGGACAAATCACAGCATCTTGGAGACCAGGGAACAGTTGAATTCATTGAAATTATCCTTTCTTCAAATTCTTCTTGCAGTATAGCGATAGCTTCGTGAGCAGTGTAACATGTAGCGCGTGTTAATAAAGTGTTAAAGTTTAGTGGACATAAATGACAACTAGTGACAGGTATAACTGTATTACCATGGTTACTACATCATTACAAAATCACATCATTCTTATTGGAAAACCCTTTCCTCCAAAAAGAATAGAATTATAGGGACGTCCATTAGTCCAATCGACATGACAATAATTTCAGTCGTCTAACTAACAATAAGTAACAGAGAAATATAATAATTTGCAGAGATCGTGTTACTGCATTTAATAACTGTCAGTCAACTGTTGCACCCGCAAAAACAAGAAGTGACTTCTTTTACTTTCTAAGCTCATGAGAGAACCAAAGGACAAAATTCAAATAAAGGTAAATCTATCTCGATCTCATTGTGGTTATTGGAGTTATTGCAGTTATTCAGTTTTATATTTTAATTTAGTACCAAAAATAAAAGTAAATTTAGAGTTACTTCGAAAAAAACACTTCCCTATCATCATGGTTATTCGCTATCGTGCATACGGAATTACAAACCAACATGATAATCATAATTTACTTATGTTAATAAGTGCAATGTACTAGAAAAGTGCAATGTACTAGAAAGGGATGGCAAGCCCTAACAACGATAGGTTGCATACTTTTGATGTGGTTTCACTTCACAACTAGATGCTGTCGCACTTATACGAATAGTATAAATATTGTTTATATTAATATACTCAATGCAAAATTTACAAGCACATATCTGACAATTGTGAAGATTTGACTTCAATCGTTAGGAAAATATAATTTGACAAATGTCGAAAATCTGTTGGAAGTATGAATATAGCAAATACATTACGGGTTGTGTAATTTGTCCAGTTTGCCAGGAATACTTTGACATATTCTGGCAACTGCAATAGTTAACTCTGAAAGGAAAACTTTGACAGTTACATTTATTGTTACTGTAAAAATGTTTTAGTTTCAAAAAAATCATAGTCAGAAAATATAGAAAAATGGACAAAAGATTCAATTGTGCTGTCGTACCAAGGTCAAACGAACTATACATAGCCGTAGGAATAATTAACATAACCTCCCTGTGTCATTGTGTAAAATATAAACTGATATAAACAGAGAAAATGACAGACTGATACACTACTTGACAACAAATTCGAATGCATTATGGGTAAAGGTCTAATTAGGAGATAGTTTTGATAAAATTACAAACAACATCAGAACCAGCATGCTTTAATCTTTGTTGCTCGCATATTATTTCTCAACACTTTCAAAGAACTATCAATTCCTATACCTATTCGACTAATTTCCTTTGCCATTAATATAATATATGAAGTTAATGAGTTGATTAATACTCAAAATATTTCCTAAATTTCCCTCTAAAAACCGCAAAAACAGCAAAATTTTTCTCAATTTACTTCAAGTGTGTGTGTTTGAAATATTCTTCCAGCCAACCCTCACAGTTACAAGAGTCAAACCAGTAAAATTTGTTCTTACAATTCGACAGATTTTAGAAATAATATGACGACTACAAGTTACAAAATAGAAATTTCCCTATTTGATAGCTGCACACACTGCCAAATAGGAAGAATAGCTGTATTTGCAATGTGTCAGCTACAACTAATCGCCTATTAGTTTATGAGAGCTAAATAGTTAGAGTTGAGTTATAGTTGAGTTTATAATTTGACAGCTGTCAAGATTGTTTTGATAGTTACTGGTATGAACGCGTAAGTGTTTTTAGAGTTTTGTAAACCTTGCAATAACTACAAGTCTACATAGATAGGTATGATAGGTAAACATAATAATATAACTAGGTAACAATCATATTATTTTACTTTTGACAGCTCTCAGAAATATTTTCATATAGAAGAAAGAAGAAAATAAAACTGTTTTCACAATTTGGCAGCTGTCAGAACTCTTTTGAATCAAGAATCATTGGGGCACAATAGCCCTGTTTGGCCGAGCGGCCGGTCGGGGTTACCCGCCAATGGGAAGGAAAAAAACTCAAGAATCAAAGCAGGAAAATGTTAATATTGTGACAATTTAGCAGCTATTAAATGAAAAAATATAACTACTTTTACTATTCGAAAATTTGATAGCTCGAAGGAACATTTTGAGCGTTACATCAAAATAGGCAGAAATAGTTTATCTGCTACTATCGAAAGAAATAAAAATAACTATTTTTAAAATATGAAAACTGTTCGGGATATTTTGATGGTTAAAAGTGTCAACATGGGAAAAAAGTAACTGTTTTTACAATATCGTAACTGTCAGAAATTTACAAGACCCAAAATACAATAATTGATATTGCATTGTGACGGCTATCAGATACAGGTTTTTGGGTACAATTTTAAATAATTGTGGCAACAATTTTTAAAATTTGGTACTTGTAATCATGAGCTCTATATGCTATTCGTATAACTGGAACTATATCTAGTTGCCAAGTGATGCCACATGAAAAGTGTGCAACCCACCGTACTTAGAAATTTCCATCTCTTTCTAACACAATCTATGATCACGCAAATAAATAACAAAAATTGATTATGTGATTATAAAAGTTTGCATGGAGAGAAATTACTACACAAAATTCAATTCAAATTCTTTGAATGCAACAAATAATTTTCTACTAATTGTAAGTATGAATGAACTTTATTTATATTTAAATTATCAATTGCCATAATAATAATTCTATACCTTTATAAGTACCTAATTAGCATTTTAATCTAAATATTTAGCTAAATCAAAAAGTTGGACCCTTATTACATTGATTGCTATATAACGTAACCAAATACCTACTTCGCAAAACGCTGTTCGAGAACCCAAGTGAGTTCCAAGAATATAGGTTGAGAGTTTACCTTCTCACTTGAAGAATTTCTTCTGAAGGCTCCATAAACAACATTTGTTAACAAACCGTGAAGACATACAAGCATTAAGTAAATATTAACCACATTGGATATCGCATACATATGTCGATAGAGGCAAGCAACAATAAAATACTTGAAGTTGAAAACAAAAGCTGCGTTTTTGTGCTCTCTTATAGATCCGCATTTTGACTGAAGGGATGATTATAGCTAGGATTTGAAATAAAGTTGCTTGACAGGTATTCGAAAAGTTTTTTTGTTATTATGAAACGAATAGGATGTATTGTTAAGTGCTTGACCTGTACACCTGCTTCCTTCCACTTTATTTGGAACGCATTATATGTGATTTTATAAAAATCTCAAAAACATTGATTGTTAGTTAACACAATAACAATTATATATATTGCATCGACATCATTGCAAATATTCGATGCGTAGTAATAAATAACGTAAAAGGTATCTCAAGGAAAACCAAATCAATCAAAATCGAGTTCGTTATTGAAATGTCGGATTAGACGTCAAGTGAATGCTAGGAAGTACTAGCACGAATTCCACTTATAAAAATCCAGTTCAACGGATCAAGAATTAGAAGCAATGACGAAAGTAAAGGAGACCAATTGAATGCGACCTTGCTGCTGCAGTATCATTATTATTGGTGCCTGCCGTATTTGGACAAAAAGCCTTTAAACTTGCATAGACCAAGTTTGCTCTTGTTTATATGGTACACCTAGTAACCTTAACCAAATAAATGAAGAAATTAGTATGCGGACAAGAGTCTGTCCACCGTTTTATATTATATTCAATGACACAGTTTTAATTTACGATATGAATAGAAGATTATGTTATTATTACCTCTAATAGACGAAGGTAATCTCGGACAAGTAAGCTGTTTGAAATGAAAGTAATATTAATAGTGTAACGTAATGTTCTAGGAATTAATTTTGTATTCATTTCCTGAATCTTTTGTAATCGAATAATAAAATAAAACATCATTCTTTGTTAAATAAACCAACGTATAAGTGCTGTAGAATAAAATATGTCGTTATAAATTAATTGGTTATGGTTGCGGTTGTGTTTTAAATCTAAGATCTCTTGAGTTGCAACGTCAACATCTGCAACGTATGTACATACGCACTAATATAAGTAGGTATAGGATCTGTTATGTAACGGATTAAGTAAAGTGTCTATTATTAACATCTGTTAGTGTTATTTGTATTGAAACCTGGCGTTGTAGTTGTTTGCAGTAACTGCAGTGGACTAGAGTATGTAGAAATGAACAAGCTTCCATAATAGTACCGATATTCTATCGGTGTACATTAATAAAACAAAAAACATGTAATATCTTGAAAACGTCATTATCAAATTCCTTAAGCATCTTGCGTCTCAGTGCATTAACCAGACAAGAAAACCAGTTGATATCCTTAAGTATTGTTTACTAAGATTACGTTTATCTGGAAGCTATTCTGCAGGAAGGACAATCGAAAAGTTCTGACTCAATAAAATTACTATTTTCTAGTTATTCAGTTCCCTCAGAGTTGTAGTCGTACAATTCACTTCTCAAATACGTTTCTGCACAAGAGTTTCTGCTATTTTCCAGAAACCAAAAGCAAATGAAGCAAACTACATGACGTGTGGCAACTAAAAGTAAAGCCTCTGTATATTAGAAAAACGAACTGCATTTCATATAAGTAACTAGTCTATTGCCTAACGCACAAAGCTAAGGGTGTGTCAAATCAGTTCACTGACCGTGATACAAAATTACTAACGGCTCACTGAACCCTATCTACTAAATACATGAACTTCATTTACTAACATCAACCACCAACATAACCTACAAATTACAATTTTAATTCTAGTTTTTAAGCAATGCTATTCCTGTTTTGGCGTTATTTCTTTTTAGTGGACGGCTTGGGTCCGCATTGGGCACATTTCAAACGTGATCATTATTACCAATCAGCTGATGGGTCACTACACTAGTCAAGCATCACACTAAACAATGCAACGCTGTCAAACCGTTCACTTAACACACTCGACAGATCGTTGAGGCTCTTCGAGACTGTTGTCACAACGGCTCAGCTTATGGTAAATTTTGCCGTCACACAGAAGCGTGCATCCGGAGCTTGTGCTGCTATAAATTTTTGTCCTGTTTCTCATCAAACAGTCCTCTTCAAGCCTACCTCGAATTATTTGAAAAGAAAAAAATTATTAACTACGAATGCAATCTCAAATAGTAAATTATTAATTACCACATCATTAGGTAATTATATGTCGTTGTACTTTAATGATTCCTACGAAACAGACAAACAGATCGAAATGAATAAAATCTGTAGGAAATGTGTGTTATAAATAGAATATTTGTGAGAAAAGACCAAATGTGCAATTCATAGACCAGCAAAGCTGCTTCGTAAACAAATGCATTGATAGAGTACAATAAACATTTATTTACATATCATTCAACTTGATAAAAAATATCTGTTTATGTCTATTAGACATTTTTGCAGCG